>JAQGAD010002753.1:0-12367 GCA_034696625.1 Isotomurus palustris
TCTTTGGAATGATCTTCCACGTGACTTGAAGCTGATTAATGTTTATGCTATATTTAAAGATAAACTTAAGGAATTTTTACTGAAATAATCTGTTACTATCTTACATCTTGTTTGGTTGGTTGAATTTAAACTCTCGTGTGCATATTTTGTAATTATGAACTGTTGAATTGACTTGTGATATGAGAATGATTAGTAATTGCCCACTAAGGGGATAATCATTTCTACTTGAATTGTAATGGCTAAATAACTTGGAATAAACTCAATTATTATTATTATTATTATTATTATTATTATTAGTTGAATATTTCTTGAGTTATCGTCCGCACAATGCACAGACAGACAGACGGATATCAAACTAATCTTATAAGCCCACATTCTGAACAAAATTTTCAGGATGGCACTTTCACCATTACCTTTCCAAGAAAAGATGTAGAGTTTCTTTGGTAAAAAGGCATTTTCTGACGTAAATCGTGCATGACAAATTCATTTTAAGTTTTGAACAGTATCCACTAGAAGAGTGAATGGTCTATTTATAGATTAACTAAAGACGGATTGAGTACGGCTTTCGGTATTACCGTACGATTGCGTCAAAAATATGGACCTTACACTGAATATTCCTGTATTTTAATTGTTATTATTTCTTTGGAAACCATTACAATTTAAGATTTTGGTTATTTTTTTTTGAAATACATTGTTCTTTTCGTATTGCATATTCTTTTAGTACTTCCTGCATGAGGTATTTATTTTGTAACATTGTAATGACTTCTTGCAATAATCGTTAAATAAAATTGTTACAACCTCGTGTATAACAAAAAGCGCAATTGTATGATAAGGGATTTCAAAACATGATGAATGATTTGACGCGTTTGGAATTCTTACTAGCACTGAGCAATAATGATTGAGCTGTTAATAATGTCATAATTTACGGTACTATATCAACAATTCAACTGGATATTGTTTATGAATACGGATGAATAGAACCAGTAATCTGGCAATCACAAACTAGATGCATTACATCATTTAATTGCCAAGATTAGATTTTCTGAATGCATCGTTTTTGAATCACTAAGTACCCTAAGTAAGTAGCTAGAAATCCTCATGTACTTCACCTCTTCTCCTTTTGAGACATAATGCATTTAAATGTATGAGCAAACATTAGTCAGGCAATGGAAATGAATTATTACTCGCGCTTATCATGTTTCTTTGGCAGGAACCCTGGATTTATCGATTTTTATATAATACCAGTCAGTTCCTGTGATAAAGTTAGTAGCGCTTTAGAATTATTGCAAGATTTGCAGACTATCGTTTTGTTTTCAGTTCTCTATCGTCGTTCGGTTTATTTTTTATCTATTCTACAGAATTACACAGAGGTAAGAGAAAATACGCTGTAATTCCTTCAATCTGAGAAAGGATGAATTCTTGACGTCAAAAGTTCTACTTGAAGCCGTTTGAATGAAATGAATGGGTTCATTCTTCCAAATAAATAAATTCCAATTTCGAAGAAAATGTTGATTCGTCATGGCTTTCGATTAATAAGAAGAGTGTCATAAGTTCCACTCATTCATTTCTTAGTAGACAGCAATAAAATTGATTACCGAACTCCACATACCGCCTCACTTAATTCATACTGTATATATCCTTCCGACGCTTCATGTGTATAATTTATTACGATCATAGGAATGAAGTAAACTATCCTACGTCTTGGTTCTTTATGAAAATCTCGTGGAAATACTTATCTTTTGAACTTTAATCCTAATAAATTGAGTCTACCAGTAGTAAAGGCAACAAATTAGTATTAACTTCAATGGCTAGTTACCCAGAACATCCCAGACAAGTAATGAAAGAAGGAGTAAGCATTGCTTACTGAATATTAATCATTCCAGTGATACAAGGATATTTTGTCTATACTCGTCACATTATAAAAATATTCTCAGTTGTCACAAAAACAGTCAGACAAGTTTAAGCTGCAGACCACTAAACTTACTCCTAAGATGAATACTAAGGCTTTCGTGAAATCTATTGTTGCGTTGATAATTGTCTCAGGACACGCTGTAGAAAGTGACGCATTTGAATTTGATTTGTATGCCGAAAAACTCCACGATTGTAAAAGTACCTGCCAAACAGTTAAAGTTGGAAGGAATTCATGCATGAGTCCCTTCGACTACTCTTTTTCGTACACCAGAATTAAATCCGTCAATACGAGTGGAGAGTGCATCAAAATTTGGAGTTCTGCAAATTGTGAAGGAACGTCGGATCTTGTGCAACCTGGAACTCCTGACCACGACGTTTTGAATGAGGTGGAAATGTCTGGACAAGATGGTCAAGTTTGGGGAAACAACATTCGATCCATCAGTGGATGCAATTACTGTGGAGAAAACAAGTCCGCCTGCAAGAACAAAAATAAATGTATTCCTCGAAGGTACTGTGTGGAAATCAAATCCAATCACAAATACGCCTTACTATGACAACTTTGTTATCACCTCGCAACAATTCTTTCCAGCTACATCTGTGATGGTGACGATGATTGTGGAGACGGATCGGATGAAAAAAATTGTCCTGTTCTTTTGGAAAGGTTTACCAAATTTCTATACACTGAATTATTTATTGTTACGCACGTCACATACGTATTTTAAATCTTAAACTATGTATTTACTCTAATACTGACTTGTAAATTTTGTTGCTGTTGATATTGTCTTAAGGCACGCTGTAGAAGGTCCCCCATTTGAGTTTGTGCTGTATACCGCAAATCACCACAATTGTGAAAGTACCTGTCAAGTGGTTAAAGTTGAAAATAATTCATGCATCGACCATTCCAACTACTCCATCTCCAACACGAGAATTCAATCTGTCAATACCAGGGGACAGTGCATAAAGATCTGGAGTTCCGCAAACTGTGAAGGAACTTCGGATCTTGTGAAACCTGGAACGCCTCATCATTACGATTTGAACAAGGTGGAAATATCTGGTCAAAGTGGACAATTTTGGGGAAAAACATTCAATCCATAAGTGGATGCGATTACTGTGGAGAAAACATGTCCGCCTGCAAAAACAAAAATAAGTGTATTCAGAGAAGGTAATGTATGTTAAATAAATAGCCTGACTACCTCAATATCCATGGTAACTTGGATCATTTTTTGCAGGTACTTCTGTGATGACGACGATGATTGTGGAGACGGATCGGATGAAAGAAAGTGTCTTGATCTTCCGAAGAGCTATGCCAATCTTCGGTAAGCCTAAACAAGCATTGCAACAGAAAGTAGGTTTAGAGATTTAAAGGATTCGATCTGTGATAATCTTTTGTGTCTTGTTGCAGTACCTGCGTTTCTCTCAATTAAGACTCAACCTCAACATCTTGCATTGGCAGCAATATTTTACTTAAACGTCATCTAAAGAATTGCCACCTTTTGAATTCCAACGAAACCGATTATCAAATAAGACACACACTTCTTTAGTTTTTTGAATGTTCGGTTTATTTCCTCATATTTTTCATGCACACATGCATTTGGACAAACATATAGAAACATATTAGTACAAAAATTCAACATATTGGTCTTGACTTGAGTGCAATTGCCATTATTGAAAAGCAATAAATTTATTTGTCAACATTTCGTAAATTAGTTTCTGATTTGGAACTAATCGCTTTTATTTTACCTAGCCAAGCTTTTCAGAAACTTCTAGACCCTTTAAATTCTTAAATGTATCACAACAGCAAATAAATACAGGAAATATATTTATTTGACATTTAAAAATACTTTAAATTCAATCCTGATAAATATCCACTATCAACGAACATCCAATGTGTTCCAGTTTCCTACAATTAAGAAATGCTCTTTAATATTCATTACATTACACGCTTGAGTTTAACGACGAAATAACACAGGAAAGCTAATTTCGTTCCTTCAGCAATTATCCCTGTTTGTTAGATATTGATATTAATGGGTTGTACTGATGTCGGAAATTGCATTCGCTAAATATTAGTATTATATTAGTTTGGTATAATTTAGAATATATTCAAAGAGTACATGCAAAAACTATATAGTAACCCAACTTCCAAAGAAATTTAACAAAGTATTGTAACTTAGTAAAATCGGGATAGAAATTAAAAGCCCTTTTGGGGCGTAGTCAGATTTATTCAAAGAAACTATCAGATTAATTTGCAAAGAGACTCCTACATTCCTAGAGATCATTCAATTCGCAACTGAAGAGTAAATGATAGTGAGCATGCAACTTTATTAGAAGTCCACTATTCGTTCACGTGCTGCTTAATAAGCAGGTTTGCAGCTGGTGACATTCTTGAAGGCCATAAAAAGACATTGCGTAACTCTTCATACTTTCTCATCACTCGCGTGATGAGTGTGTCTATTGAGATGCTGTGTGGCTCACAACATCCTGCTTACTCGGCTAATTAAAGCACTGAGTTAAATTCATTAAGCACGCTATAAACACATGCAATTTAAATAATAATATAGGAAACTATAATGACAATTTATCTTCACACAAAATATCCGTTACAGTATTCCTGTATAGATCGATATCCTTAATTTTGACATCGTATCAATCAAGTAACCCCGATTTTGCGTCGGAAATTTGTGTTTTTAATTCCTTTATATTTCTGGAAAATCTCTTAATCTATACCAAAGTGAATACAAATTTCATGATTGTTGAGATTAGAATGGAATTTTATCCTTAGAGTAATAATTCATTTTTGAAAATAATAAAATGGACGAATGAAACTCCAACAAGGCAACCCAGTACTTATAAAGAAACCAACAGAAATACTTTTATACATCATAAAATTTATATATATTCTACAATTTGGACAACACGAGCAGCTAGTTTTATCTTAATTTAGTCTTAAGCTTACTCAACATTAAATTCTGTGACTTCACTTCTAGATTTGGTTTTTCTTGCCCTATACATTTCAACACAAATTTCCAACAGAAACAATACAATCGAACCAAATGTGAGAACCAAAAGTGCAACAAAAAAATTCATGATTCCTTTTAACTTCGTTGGAGACGGTTCATTTCCCTGTTTAGTCTGCGAAAGGTAGTTGATTTTGGTTGTCTCCAGCAACCAAGATTGACTCGAGGCCAAGCTGAAGCATTGATTAATGATTCCGAATTTCAAAAGTTTCATTACTGATGCATTAATCAGGCTGCCCATTGAGCTTGTGGCAACCAGGAACCAAATTTGACGACACGGCTGTTGTGTAGTGAAGAAACAATCGTGTTCTGAAATAGTTTGAAATTGATTGTCCATATGTTCCATCGTATTATGTTTTCGGAAGGGTAGCCATAAGTGCAGTATTGCGTATTTATTTAATAGGTTACCCATATCATAATAAACCTTTTCCTTTACGTGTTCAAGATAATTCAAGTCGCATATTTGGTCCATACGAAAGTCTGCTCTGTGACTTTTCTTCTTCATTACGGACATTTCTAGTATTTCACAACGTTCATTGCCAAAAGTTCGTTTAACCATTACTGAACCAAGAAGGTCGAAGATAATCATTCTATATCCCCCAAGGAGTAGCTGCGTGAAATTTTTTCATAATTTCCGGAGTCTGGCTGACAATCATATCAACTGTCACCTCATTCCTGTATATTCAGGAGAGGAAAATGAATGCCATATAAAGCAGCAAACCCTTTACGTTATTAACATCAGGACACTGATCAATAAACATTTTAAGAACGGAGCAACTAAACCTTAAACTCCGTGCCACGGAATACCTTAAGCTAGTTATATGAAACTTGGATCCCCCTCAATTACAACATTTATTAATGTGATAACTAAACTAACAATCCAAATACTTGTGTGAAAAGTGGAGACAAAATTTGTGAAGGACAAATGACCATTAGCCACAGCTTGAGCTTGACAGTAAGTTATCTCAAAGGCAGCTTCAATCACGAATTGACATAAGTTGGATTGGCCAAACTTATTTGGAACACCAACTAAGGTATCAAGAACGCCGTATTCAAAATCATTGGGGTCAAATGTGGGGAAAAGTTGAACAGAAAAGTTGTATGGACTCTGCATGTTGTGCATTAATATGCTTCTGAAATCACATACCGATTTTCGTTGGATGTTATTACCTAAATACAAACCTATTAAACAAAACGGGTATTGTAATGTACTTCTCATGTTTAAAATCACTGGAGATTGGTACAAGTCTGTCACAGATTTTGGAAGCGACTGTTTGAAAATAATTTTCTCTGAATCATCAGTGTTTTGTAGCACGATCAATACCTTCTCCCAATACCATCGGATTGGGAAAACATTATTTCCAGCGTCGATAATATGAAAGAACAATTTCAAAGGGGATTGTCATGGCGAAATCAAGTCTATAACACTCCCTTCCAGAGTTACCACGATAAATGATGTAAACTCACTTGTCATCCAGTTGTAGGCACTTTCTCCAATAAATTTATCACACTCGAACTCAAAACCGTTTCGATTTGCTTTGTCCATTGAGTCAACAAACATAATGTTAAGCGTGTACTCTTCATACAAGTTAACATTTGGTTGCACTGCCTTTAATGGCTGGCTTTGGTTTTGGAATGAAAGGAATGAAGGACAATCAATTGTTCAAACTGGTTTATCAATAATGTTGCAGTTGCCATATTGTAAACGTGAACAGTGCACATGTTCACATTTTGAGGTTGAGTTATCCTTAATCCTTCGGCTGTTAGCACAATTCCAAGGATCACAGAAACAAGTTTCCAAAATTGCGAGACCAGTTTCATCAGATTCATGTTTAAATCTTGTCGCAGTACTGGATGCTTTGAAACAAAAGTTTACTTTTAGTGTGTCTAGAATTCTGTCACAAACATAAGTGTTGCCAAACTTCTTGAAAGAAATAAATTCCGCCTTAACTGGATGATTAAACATATCTCTACTTAATGTGCAGGAAGCTTATGTTCCTAACAAGCTTAATTGGTTCAATGGTAATTTGCATGCTAAAACACAATTAGTTAGTAAGTATGGCAGAAGGGTATAATTATTTGCAAAATTAAAACTGCACTGGAATCCACTCTTGAACGCCAAATATCCACGTGAAGATAAATATGTAACAGGATACGAGTGCACGCGAAATTTACGCAAATGAAGAGTGAACAATAGCGTTGTCCAAAGTAAAGGAAATCTAATGAAGTTTGGGCGAAACAAAACATATTAGAATCAAAGATAAATTTAGGCAACATAGCTACCTCGATTTGAGCAAGACGTCACAGTCTCAATTCTTCTAATTGTAATTTACTTATGCGTTATATCTTAACTTTAAATTCACTTTCATTCCAATACTTTACCAACAGCACGCCAACATTTTTCATTGTATTTCCAGAATCAAATGTCTTAAACTATGTAATTAAAGTAAAACCAAATAATACTAGGGAACAATTTGCCCCCAATTTTTAGCCCTTGAATTTGGGCTTTGACACGTAAAGTGTCCGGCCGTCCGTCTGTCTGTGGGTGTCGCGATTTGCTCAAAAACTAAGAAAGCTACGATCACCAAACTTGGCAGTCTGTTAGAGAAAGCGATGGCGGTTTGTCTTTTGGAAACAGAATTTTGCTGCGAGCCTTAATTCACACATGGCAAATGCTTAAGTCCCAGCATGTAGAATTTTTTGAATTCTGTTAATCGAGATATCTCATGTGTTTCGAAACCAAATGAGAAAATCTTTACTGCTGCTATTAAAAGCCGTAGTCCTTGTTAATTTAAAGCAACCTATGGACTTTTAAGTGTATAATTGACCTTAGAAACTGAACTTAAGTGTATTTCTAAGAGGCACCGTAAAGTTTGTTCCGAGCAGATTTCCTCGAGTATGCATCCGATTGAGTTGAAATTTTGAACCAATGTACACTTGGATGGTTTATTGTGTCTATTAAAAGATGAGCTTGGTACGTTAACTCACAAGCCCGTACGAGGTGATTAAGTTTTTGTAAATTGTATAGTTTTAACTATATTGTAATTTACTCAAAAAATAAGAAAGCTACGATCACCAAACTTGGCAATCTATTAGAGAAAGTGGTGGTGGTTTGTCTTTTGAAAACCGATTTCCACTGTCATCCTGAAGCTACGTGTGGCAAGTGCTTAAGTCCCAAAGTGCAGAATTTATAAAATTATGTTACTCCATATAGCTCTTGTATTTCACAACCAAACTAGAGTATTTTTTGCTACTATTAATGAAGTCAGCTATTGTGAATTATAACTGATCAGTTGACACATAGGTGTATTATTAGCCTTAGAAACTGAACTTAAGTCCGTTTCCATGAAGCAACGTAAAGTTGGTTCTGAGCAGATTTCTGCGAGTATGCATTCGATCACTCCAAACTGTGATAAGGCAAACGATATCTAAATGGTCTCATTCTGTACACGCCTCTTTGAGGACGACCGACGGCAATTTTGACACGATGGGATTCATACTTATAGGTTTTATAATAATCTTCACAATGGTACTCCCAGTTATTTATACATTGGCACTCATCTCGGGATTAACCTTCCTTCCAACCGGACTTGTCCCATGGGAAATAATTACTTAAGAGGTTTTTACTTCACATTGCATTGAAAAGAGTCTTACCGTATATTTCATTACTGTTACTATCCCCTTAGTATTTGGTATTCCGTCTCTCCTTCTCTGCTTAAGAGGACTCCTTATTTAAATTCTGTTTATGGTAATTCCTGTTCAGATCTTTTTGGAGGATATCCGCTTGCTATATGAGTTTCATGACAGAATTGGCGATTCGCTATCTCGAAGTTTCCTTTTTAATACACTTTTCCTTGCATTTGTTAAACTTAAGACTCTTAACAACGCAGCACTTGTGTACGTTGGGGAACAAAGTGCGTTCCTAATATTCTTCGGTGGGGTGGTTAGCATAGGGTTTAACTTCGCTGCTTTGAGGTTCTACGATATTCTTCCGTGGTACATGTACGCAGCAGTGCCTGTAGAAGCTATCCTTATTATGCTTTTGATTCAATTGATCGTACCCTATGGAATCAAAGTCCATGAAGATAGCAAAACAACGTTGTCCAGTTGGAAGTCTTGTGCAATCCCAAAAAATCAGTACAAAATTAGAAAAGTAAACTCTTTCCAAACTGTATGCTGGTACGCAGGAATCCGTGGACATATTTTTTTTATATTTGAGCGTTCTGTGAAAGTTGCGTACTACGCAGTTATTTTTGACTACACAATAAACTGCATGATCATAATTCCTACTTCTGTATTCAAATAAATTAAATGCAGTGTTTAGCAACCTTAAATCGTTTAATTTATAATGTTACAATATTATAAATCAAATATCAGTTATTGTACGAACCCAGAAGTAGGGAAATGCAAAAATTAAGGCATACTTTTAAGATCTTTTTAATTTCTGCACAAAACTATTTTTTATCATGAAAAGTGAACTATATATTGTTAATTGTAATAAATAGTTACAGTTGTGATCAAAATTAAATCGTGGTAACGGGAATTGAATTAAAGAAATATTAACAAAGAAGTTTTTGTCGTACATATTTACCTTTGTCAAGTAAGTGTCATATTACAAAATACAAATATCACAAAGAAACTATAAAGTTCTTAATTGTCATGGATCCCAATCACACAAATTAACTTACCAAGGGGAGTCGCATAATTCGCCTAATATTTTTTCTGTTATGGGAATTCTCCTGCTAATCACATTTACATTTTTTACCCATAACCTGCGTACGTCATTGCAAAGAATGACAATTTATCTACAATTTTACATGCACATTCTAAAACAGTTCTAGTCAAAGCAAAGGTATCAACTAAAACGGGGATTTCATTAAAAACAAAAGGAGAATAATAGCAAATGTTTTGGTGTACGCATGACTTCCTTAAGAAATCACTTTTCTGTAAACGGTTTCCCAACGTTGGCTATGTGTTTGCAAAAAAATTGTCTTCTGAAATAAAGCTTCCCGAAGCTTCATCGAAAGTCAAAATATCTACGTTACACGTTAGTCTCGGAAGGTTTCTCGATGCATCGCCCCCACAGACTTATTGAAGAAATTAGAATGACAGGAAATAAGCAAATCTTCTGTTAGTTTTGGTCTGTGCGCATGATAATCCACATAACCCCCTCCCTTAATTCATTTGTTTAAAAATTACGAACATTGTTCTGAAAACCTAAACCAAGACAACAAATTTCTAGAAGACTTTGCGAAAGTTTAATCTCAAAATATATTTTGAACCAGAAAATAAACGCGTGGTAGACTGGAATAAATCTACGTTCCTTACAAATTCTCCATTTTATAACATGCATAGTTTGTATTGTACTTGATATTATCCTTGACTTTTTTAAAGAATTCCATCACAAAACTGTAACCCCTTTGTGCCTACGAATAATAAAAGTAACGAAGTAGTAGCTTCTTTATGGGCTGGTTACCGGAAGCATCCCAGTTCAATTTAGAGTAAAGGAGTTCGTTATACGTGACAAATATTTATATTTCGCGTAGGATGAAAGTGATAAAATTAAATCAACTCAATTTAAGTGATTAAAGGATATAATGTCTCTACTCATCATAGCATGACAATAATCTCAGTAGTCAGAAAAACGGCCAGACTAGTTTAAGCTGCAGACCAGTTTGTAACCTAATTCTTAAAAAGGATGTAATAGCTTTAGTCAAATATTTTGTGGTGTTAATAGTTGTCTCAAGGCACACGGTTGAAAGTTTTCTTGTGCACCGAAACATCCCACTGTTGTGGAAGAATATGACGAGCGTATAATCTTGGCAGGAATTCATGCATGCGTCCTTCCGACTATACTTTCTGGTACATGAGAATTCAGTCCTTCAATACCGGGGGAAATTGCATCAATACCTTGGACTGCAGTAGTGCACGCGTGTCTCTGAATTAAAGACCAAGCTCAAAACTTCCACTGGTAGCACTATTATACTTAAGCTCTTTTGAAATTATGTTGTTCGATTTTAATCTAAATCGATTCCACAATAAGACGAATACTTTTGAGAATGATCGGATGATTTCCATGCATTTTTTATGCTGACTCCGCATTATGACAGATTTAGTGGTCGATGCTGGTGCTTAGTTACTACTGTAAAAACTGTATACCATTAACTCTGTAATTCTGGAATCCTAAATCCTTGTAATTTCTCCTGGCTCCTTTCAGCAGTCTTGTACTTAATTGCATGTGCGGGTTACACCACTTTTTAGGATATTTGGCGGTGTTGGAAGCCATTATTTCGAAATATTTTGAAGTTAGAAAAAAGGTTCATGGATCCTCATCTCCGAATAATGGTCAATTTGTGATATTTTTCTTTAAAGGATGCTGCATATATGACTGAAGTGGTTCTTTAATAAAGAATAAAACAAACTGATTAACTTTTAAACAAGCGCAGAAATAAATTAAAGGTTCACGCTAGAAAGGATTGGAATGGCATGATTGTTGTAATCTTTTATAAGATTATACATTTATCGTCATCATCGATTAGTTTGTTTTAGTTGATTCGTTCTTTTCATTAATTTCGAACTCTAATGAGCTCTTTTTCGGTTGGGAGTTCTGGCAAAGAATCACAGATTATCTGGAACTGTAGGAATCTAACAAATGGATGAGCCATACGACTTCTGAAGCTGAGCTTTGAATACAGAATGTCAATTTAACTTTATTAAAACGAACAACAGACATACACAGCTTGAAGTTTAATTTCAACCTACACACAGTCAAAATTGAATTAGTTCAACGAAGTGGAAAATCGAAGCGAATAAAATTTGTGCAGAATTAAAAAATAAATAAACTGTGTGCTTGTTAAAACAAGGATACGTCTTTTGCATCGATACCGTTATAATTCGGTTAGCATTAATCCTCAGGTTTAACCAAAACAAACGTCAACAACTACAGCCCAATAAACTTAATAAGGAAATTCACGACGAACCCCATCGACATATAAGAGGCTAGACTTAAGTTCTTTTATTCCCAAATCCAGAGGGTAATGTTATTCCCAAATATGCAAAGCAATTCTTTGCCTGACAAAAGCTTCTTGGGCTTTGAAATATTAAGCTCCTTGATTAAAACTAAAAATTGGAATCAAAAATCCAATTAGAACATTAATTCAGGCTTACGTTCAGCCTAAATTGGAAGGGTTCCTAGAATTTGAATAATTGAAGCTATATTAAAAGTTTAAAAGCTATATGGACATCCTAGAGAACCAACCAACGTAGACTGGTTAGTAAAATTATGTGTGTCACAAGCGTGGTTCATAAATTATTACTAGATTTTTAATTCTCTGGTATGATCAGACAAACCCGAACAACAACCACCCAATCAAATTACTAAGAAAATCCGCAATCATCCATCGACGAGTATGCTGTTGCAAAATAACCACAGCAAGTATTTA
>JAQGAD010002754.1:0-12365 GCA_034696625.1 Isotomurus palustris
CAGTGAAGAGCATTAACCCCTTAGGGAATTAGACTTCTCACACCGTACCGGTCCTTACACTCTTCCAATCAAAAGCCCACTAACCTCCTTCCGTTCTCGGTCTTTCATTTTTTATATTTCTACCTCTAGAATGTTTAAAAATAATTTCACAACTCCACTCCACACTTATGGAAATACTTTAAGGATTAGAAAATAGGATACAAATTGGCATGCTTGTTCCAGCAGTTCCAGATTTCTAGACTACAATCAGAAGTTTCCAGTTCACACGTCTCAAGCCGAGTGAACCATACTTGAATTTGACTTAATTGTCGGCTCTTTGATTTCCATGTACGCAATTCCACTCAATTTTACTCAACAAACATTCTTTGGCAAACCAACAATATTTTGCGAAGATTGTCTCAAGATAAGTGACGCAATTATTGTGCTCAGAATGAGTTCATGTCAAAAGACTTTAATGACAAATCTCATTCATTCGCTGGTAATTTGATATTCAGTATTTATAAACTTTTTCCTGGAGTAAAACAAACTCCCATTGTCATCTTCAGATTTCAGTAAAAATAAATTGAAGAAATTAAAGCTTCTAACTTATACACAACTGTCACATTCAAGCAAAAAGGAGACGTGGTTTCTTTTTACCCTGAACTTTAATTAATAACGAATAAAGAATCATCACAAAAATACTTTCCAGTTTATGCCACGCGTCAAGATAACGAAGGGACAAAGTCAAAACATTTGCTCGCTTTATTTATTTACTGACAAAACCGTTAGTGTTTGCATAACACATTCATAATATTATTGCACATTGTAAAAAACGAAATAAAAAGTCACAAAAAAGTAAACGATGATTCGTTTAAAGAGTCCATAGTCTTCACTTAAGGATTTCACAGCTTCATTGAATCATTATGAGACAAATATTTGCTAAACCTGAACCTGAAGCAGTTTCAAAAACTGTTGTTCAATGGACAATTAATTCGTAACTGCGTTTGTGAAGCTTTTGTTTGTGGAATTCGAATGACTCATCTCCAATTAAATGAAACTGGAGTGGGTTAATTTGTTCTTTTCTTTCACACAATCACACATCCTGAATCCGTTTCACCTGAACTTCGTCACAAGCCATTAAAAATCCATTTGACTTGCAAATGAACTCCAATTCTCCAATCTTTTCGGGTAATTCAATGAAACCGGCTGAACACAACAACACTTGGTGACATCACCTAACAGACATTTCCACTCTCTGCTCTCTCAACAAAGCCGAAGTGTGTGTGGTTGCATAATTCAGGTAGAAAAGAACTACCTTAAGCATGTGCTCTTCAGTTAATAATTATTAATCATTTGTGATCTTTACCTCCACCTCTAAATCGTATAAAAGCCTATCCGAAATATTAAACATTTCAGAGAGCTAACGAAGTATTACCACACTCACCTTCCCATTGACAATTTCTCCCAACTGACTTGAGATGACTTCTCCAACCAAATTCGTCGCACTTGCTGTCCTCGTTGCTCTTCTTCTTGTAACTGTCGAAGGTACTTAATCAATTGACTATAATCACAGTCCCTAATTAATGAGGAGTGCGTCTAATAAAACGTATATATTCTTGCTTCAGGTGACAAGGGATGTCCAAGGAATCCAAGCGAGTGTGTTGAGCATTGCAAAGCGCAGGGAAAGGCGGGGAAGTGTGAGAGACGCTGGTACCGTTGGAGGTACCAGTCGCGCTGCAAATGTGACCCGTGTCAAGGGACGCTGGTGTTGGGTGCCTGCGTGGGCAGCGTTGGAGCCGGCGTCTCCTGCGACGGAAACGGACAAAACTGCAGTCCCACCTTCTCCGGCTGATCATCAACGAATCAATTTATTTACACGAACACATCATCCAATAATCCAATCCGTGTTTAGAGCTTAAGTACATCCATTGAAATTTCTGTAAGTGCTTCTGAGATCATTGCGCTAAGTCGTGAATACTTTGAAATTAAAGTACCACATTCATTTCAACTCTCCCGATTGGCAATTAAAAGTTCATTTACACAAAAATCCAATTTTTAAGACTTCCTTAATTTATTATTCCTTGGCAATCTTCATGTCACTCGTAGGAAAATGTTTATTAATCTAAAATCTAGCCTGGTAGTGCAGAAAGAAAAAGGAGCCCCATGGAATCATTCATTTCCCGTTGCAATACATAAGTCATAACTCTACAGCGTTCATCAATGAATGCTGAAAAAGAGGAATGTTTCTAATTGTAAGTGCCGAGAAATCAATCTCTCGTTGATTGTGAGCAACACCGAGTCGATTAATTCCTTATGAGAAAATATATATACAGATACGTTTATTTAAAGTACATCTGCTTTTGACGTTAAATGGAAATCTCATGAATGAATGAGAACGACAAGAACTTGAGGAGCGAAGTTAGTTCCGTAGAATGAAGTCCGTGAATTTCTAATCAAGAGAATGTTCCGTCCAATTGTCAACCAATAAAGTGTGTGTGCTGCTCCATCATTTTAATCCATCATTAGGATTAATAATTATTCTATTAACTTTTAATCACTCCTAAAGCGACAAGCTAGACTTAAACTCTTTTTCGTATTTATTATACGAAATGTCCACAAGATCCAATCACGATTCACGAGTATCAAATGGATTGCTGAAAAAGATTTGAGACACGTTGTATGCCACGCTAATAGAAAATAGTAAAATGACAACAGATTTACACTGTGATACTGTGAATGCAAAAATGATGGGCGTAAATGAGCTCACGTGTAATGAATGTCTGAATTCAGTTGCTCAGGTTGTTCTTGTTCAGTTCAGTTCAGTCTTTGACGTGTGTACCTCTGCACAGCAATGGTATAATAGAGCGTAAGCTATTGTAAAACAAAATTGTTATGTGTCATTCACAGACACTCATTCAGCTCTGATCGACAATTAATAAAAATTGAGAGTGTTGCAACTGCTGGGACAACTTGCGTTCTGGGTCTTATGGAATTATTAAGTTAGGTTAGTGAGTAAATTCTTCCTCCTGACTTACATCTCTGTATTATATTAAGTTTACATTTACTTCACAAGTTGACACGGCTTTGATGGCAGTATTCTTGATTGCTGGCAGTTGTAAAATAAGCGACTGTTGTCATTCAACTATTTATTCCAGCCAGCTTTACATTTTGTATAGAAAATAACACGTTTTTTACTATACTAAACTGCCACAGCTGAGGTTGCCACACGGACACAACACGATATGCTCTTTACTTATTGTTAGAAAAAAATGTAAGTTTAGGTTTTTTGGATTACAGTGATTAAAATCATTAGAAGCGAATAATAAAATAGTTTATCCGTGACAAAGTTTATCTTTTGACACAAAAGAGTTTTTACTGATTATTGAAAAG
Organism: Isotomurus palustris; assembly: GCA_034696625.1. NCBI lineage: Eukaryota > Metazoa > Arthropoda > Collembola > Entomobryomorpha > Isotomidae > Isotomurus > Isotomurus palustris. The sequence goes on from JAQGAD010002754.1 coordinate 3,370, forward strand.
TACTTTAACAAGATAGAAAATTCGTGAATAAATGCAACCTCTATTAATGCAATGTTTATTAATCTCAAAATCTTCACTTAATCTCTTCCAATTGGGACCAAATGGTATACACACCTGTATTTACAACTTTTTCACCACAACATAAAGAACTTCGTAATTTAGCTGAGCTGCGTCTCCCCTCAATTCCACATTGCAGTGCTGCAGTAGGAAATCTCGAGTCTCTTCCTTAAAATCAAATTGAAGCTCATCCGGAATCATTTTAAGAAACGGATTCAGCGACAGATGCGCTTCTAAAGAAGGAAATATGTACCGTTTTGAAACTCCATAAACAACCCACGAAATTTTGAACAGCTACGATAAACTTTTAGAAATTACCAATCAGCGTTTCAAATTTTTGATAAACAAATTCCCGTTTGTGAACTTCCAAGCTGACAATTTCAAATCCGATATTTTCCAGGCTGCTCTTGAAAAGGTCTCCAATCCTTCCAGACTCATCCACCCATTCGGGAATAAACGCTTCGTATCCCTTAACAAATTAAACGTTAAGAAAGCGAATTGGATTGGAAATGAATGTTCTATTTGTTGTTGTATTTGTTATATGTTATATTTCAACAGATGAGATTTGAGACCTTCAGATACTTTGACCACTTCGGGTCCACTCCCAAAGTTCGGTTGATTTCAATCTTTTTATTAATGAACACAGTGAATCCCAAATAACCCCCAGCCTTCAACATCCCGTGAAATCCTTCCAAAGCTTTTCTGGATTAAAACGGATTTAATTAACCAAGACTCAATCAATCTTTAATCAAACATGTAAAGTTTACCTGTAATCCCTCACGAAATGGAGGACGTATACTGCAAAGATCTTATCGAATTTGATGTTATTGAAGGGAAAGTCGTCATCAAGGACATTTCCTACTGCATAAGTGACCCTTGGATTCCCATAAGTCTTCATTGCGAACTCCACCATTTCTCTGGACATGTCCACAGAGAACAACTTGGAGTCATTTGCCTCCACCTGAGGGAGGATGAGTTGTGTTCCAGTGACTCCAGTTCCACAGCCGTAGTCCATCACATTCTCATTCCTCCCCCAACGCATCTCACCGATCATCCGAGGAATGTACAACGCCGAGTCTCTCGCTGCTGCTTCCCGACTAGTTTCGTATCGCTCTGGATCAATCATCTTTCGTTCAGAGACTCTTTAAAACAAAAGATCATACAATAGTATTGTATTCAGTATTTCAGTATAGTCCCCAGACATTTTTCAAAGTCAAACTGAAACCGTACCTCAAAAGTTTGCCGTTATTAAGTCAAAAGCTTCCAATTGGCAAATCGTGAGCTATGTGTAATTACGCAACTTTGTTTATGTGATACTCCGGAGGATTGTAGCATCAGCCTTGCTCACAGCAGAGTTGAACAAATGAACTTTACTGATCACCTGGAAGAATACACTTGTAAGCTGGAGATTAATCCAGGGGATTACCTTTTGAGGACGATGCAGTTCGTAAGGTAGTTTAACTTGTATCGGTAATATCTGGATTCGACAAGTCCAGTCTGCCACAGTTATTATTGGCCTCTAGCTCCAACCATTTTTAATCTCTAAGAGACCCTTTCTACTTAATTTTAACTCAAGTAACTCAGGTCAGCGCCGGTATGCACACACCACTTCACACAATGGTAACAATGGGGTGAAGAGGCGTACGTTGTACCGGCACTGACAGCTATCTGAGTTAAAATAAATAACTAAAAAGGGTGTTTTAGAGATTAAAAATGGTTGGAGCTAGAGGTCAGTAACTCTAGCAGACTGAGTACAATGAAATCACGCATGAATAACCATTCTTTAATGGATTAATCCTTATTATATAAAATACATCTATACCATTCAAGAGTCTAAGGCCATTTGATTACATTTCACTTCAAACTACCGTTTCCTCCTCCCAAAACATGTTTATTTGTTTAAAATAAGAAACAAGTGTGGACTTCGACTCTGCCTTTAATCCTCAGGAAGGAGATTACGATAACGTAAATAAATAAATAAGGAGGTCACATTTTCTAGTCATGATGCATGAAGTTCAATAAAGATAACCCAACTTCTAATGTGTGTAAGAAATGAGGCATAATTTAAACGATGACATGCTTAATTAAATAAATAAATTCCAACTTGATTTCCATGACTTTATAAACAAATATGGTGAAACCCAATTACCCACGTGGCTTCCACAGTACCTGGAATCGTTCCAAAACTTTCCTTCATTCACAGATTCAATTAATTCATGATCCATTCATAGTCAATCTTCGATCAATCACAAGAACTTCACCCGAAGTTCCTCACGATATGAAGGTCGTGCACTGCAAATATCTTTTCAAATTGACCTTGATTGAATGGAAAGTCATCCTCGAGGACATTTCCTACTGCATAAGTGACCCTTGGATTCCCATACGTCTTCACGGCGAACTCCACCATCTCTCTGGACATGTCCACGGAGAACAACTTGGAGTCATTTGCCTCCACCTGAGGGAGAATGAGTTGTGTTCCAGTGACTCCAGTTCCACAACCGTAGTCCATCATGTCATGTTACACCCAGTTAACTTTGTTTCCCAATGTCACACCCAGTTAACATGTATTTGCCTGTTTCGCAAATCTATGTAATCAAGGTTGCTTTTGCCACAACAGAGTAGAGCAAATGACCACAAAAACAAGTTTTTAGTGACAGTGAGGAAGAACAAACTCCAGTGGACAGTGATCGTGAGGATTTCCTTAGTTGCACTTGAATAGTTTTTTCCGTACATACATTTTTTCCGATTTTGAAGCTGAATAAGTTAAATGTATATGAATTAATTTCTGTTTCTATCAATTAAATTTTTATTTTAATTATTAAATTCATAAATCCCAAATGAGTCTCTCCAATAATTGATTCCTTCTAAGACGCAAACATGTATTTACAATTTTCTCACAACAACATAAAGAACTTGGTAATTCAGCTGAGCTGCGTCTCCCCTTAATTCCACATTGCAATGCTGAATGAGGAAATCCCGATGCTCTTGCTTAAAATCAGATTGAAGATGATCAGGAATCATTTTAAGAAACGGATTCAGCGAGAGATGCACTTCTGTGAGAGTAAATTATGACCTCATTTTGAAAAACTCGGATTATGAAGAACTCGAAAAAATACCAATCAGCGTTTCAAACTTGGGAAAGACGAAGTCCTGTTTTTGAACTTCCAGGCTGACAATTTCGAATCCGACGTCTTCCAGACTGCTCTGAAAGAGTTCTCCAATATTTTCAGTCTCATCCATCCATTCCGGAATAAATGAATCGTATTCCTTCATAAGTAAACACTCAAGTTTGTTTGGTGTCGTTATTTGTGCCAATCAAGTTCGATACCTTCAAGTATTCTGACCACTTTGGGTTCACTCCCAGCGTTTGATTGATTTCCATCATTTTGGAAATAAACACAGTGCATCCCAAATAGCCTCCGGGTTTCAGCAGTCCATGGAATCGTTCCAGAGCTTTCCTTCATTCACATAATTCAATTGATAAGCAATAAAGTCAATCAATAATCAATTAATTAATCTTCGATTAAAGACAAAAGCTTTACCGGTAATCCCTCACGAAATGAAGTACAAATATCGCAAAGATCTTATCGAATTTGATGTTATTGAAGGGAAAGTCGTCATCAAGGACATTTCCAACTGCATAAGTGACCCTTGGATTCCCATACGTCTTCATAGCGAACTCCACCATCTCTTTGGACATGTCCACAGAGAACAACTTGGAGTCATTTGCCTCCACCTGCGGGAGGAGGAGTTGTGTTCCAGTGACTCCAGTTCCACAGCCGTAGTCCATCACATTCTCACTCCTCCCCCAACACATCTCACCAATCATCCGAGGAATGAACAACTCCACATCTCTCGCTGGCCCAGCCCGATTAGCCTCGTATCGCTCTGGATCAATCATCTCTCATCCCCACGAACTCCTCCGTCTCTACAAAACAATTCTAAATCAAAATTACATTAATTTTAATGCCTTTTCTGAAAACGAAAGTTTGAACAATGAAGTTAAACCACTGAGGAATCGAGTCAACAGTTTCCAACTGCTTCTGTGTTCTACGCCAAAATTCAGCCCAACTTGTTTGCTTGCATATTTCGTTGTGAGGAGGGTTTTTTGGTGTTGTTCATATCAGCAGCTGTAGTGCCAATAAAATCCCTTAAAAATCAAATGATACTGCGTTGTTGGATATAAAAAGCTGACCCCAATTCCCAAATAAGTGAAACCCATCAATACGAAAATGTTTTTACTGTGCTTAATCTCTCGTCATTCAAACTAGAATAAATATATTCAATTTAATCTTGAGTTAATCACTCAAGAACACCAAATAAAAACTCTTCTGCCGCCAATTAATTTATTTCTTGTGCAATTAATAATTATACAATTAATAATTAATAATATTGTTAAACTGGACTAACCACGAAATGTTCAATGCCAAACGCACATTAGACATTATTTCACAATTCTACTTCTCGCACTTACACTTTAACTTTAACTCCATTGTTGTAAAACTCACTAACTCTTCAGCTTGGGTGTTTTTCAGTCTACCTCAACACCAACTAAACTAACTGTGTGTAAAGTGTAAGCTAATATTTAATTGTTGAACGGTTTAATCTGAAGAAGGTAATTAGTCGAACGCACGCGAACACACTTGAGTGAGAGAGCATCTTCACCCAAACTGTATCAGACAACCTGCACAAATCAATTGTGTGTCATTCTCATCTATCTCTCTCTCATTATTCCTATCCTCAGTATCCTCCAAGTCCAAATGTCCAAAGAAAGGGAAACGGGAAGAAAGCCGTTGAAGCAGAATCGCTTTGGGAAATCCCTTCCAGTCTTCAAGGCTTCCAATCCAACCTTCGACCTCGTGACCTTCCTTGGCCGTCCCTTTCACTGCAAATCCAGTTTGCCTTCACCTTCAAAGGTCACAGACTGACTTGCAATCTCCTCCTGACGTAAATCTGTAGGTCAGTGTGTGGTGGAAGTCTCAAGCCGCCCCTGATCCTCTTCATCTTCCGCTTTCATACACGAACACTCCCCTTCTTCCTCATCCACACCCACTTCTCCAGCATTCCTCCTTCCTCCTCCCACCTTGTGAGTGATACAGGGTCTCCGTGAAGAGTTTCCCGTCCTCCCCGAACTCCTCCTCCCCCTGCACAGACTGCTGGCCCACTCCCGGAACCTCGTCCCGTACGCCCAGTAAATGAGAAAGTTCACCGAGGAATTCACCACGACACAAAGGAGCGTCAGAAAGGCCATCTCCTTCGAAAACTTCCTGTAGTACACTTTCGAAAACTGCTGCAGAAACGGAAGCACTTGACACGTCAGCAGAACCACGTACACCACAATGAACATCTTCGCTGTCGACACTTTCGTCGACGACCACGACGACCCTGACGACCCAGAGTGGCCAGAATGAGAATGGAGATTCGGATGCGACAGATTGCAATGCCGTCTCGACGCTTGCACCAACTATATACGACATAACCAAGGACAGTAAGTAGGCGTGGCTTAGTGAAAGTGGGCGTGGCCTCACCTCATAAAACAACAGGCTGTTGAGAGTAGAGAGCGCGATGAGTGGGAGGAGAAAGTCCGCCAACGTGATGAGTGGGAGGAGTTTACTGAACCTCGTCGCCAAGTGCGTCGCCACAAACTTGAATGGAAACTGGGAACCGTCCTGTGGAAACGTTGGATTCCTACTGACCGTCAAGCTGAGCGCTGTTGGAAGTCCCAACGCCAACGAAGAACCGAGAACAACAAAGCAGTACGTCCTCGCCCGCGGAATAGTGAACCACCACCTGGAGCGACAAGGATGCTTCACCGCCAAGTACCTCTCCAACGTTATCAACACCGTCGTATACTTCGAACACGTCCGAACTACACAAGGAAGGAAGTCAATTAGCGGGTATACTCAGGTATACTCACCAAGTATACAAAGTTGAAAGTGGGCGTGGCGCTCACGTGAATAAGAAGCGTACAAACAGACTTGGATGGTTCGCAGAAGTCTCTCCGTCCTCTCCATCACGTTACCTTCCATATTAATTAATTAATTAGCTCCTGAACATAACATTAATTACAGGTGTGGTAATTAATGTTACCGAGAGCACAGAGGTATGCGGTGATGTAGATGGATCCTCCGAGGCAGATGCCGAGGTCGTAGAGGGCGAGTGCGGAGAGGAGCGTCGTGAAGGAGCATCGCTTGGCGTTCCTGCGGACGAGGAGGATGGTGACGGAGTTCGAGAGCGTCCCGAAGGCCCCGAAGAGACACGTGAGCACCGTCACTGCCACGCAGAAGGTGTAGCCTTGTGGGGGAGAGAGGAAGTAGTCGACGGGAATGTCGCAGGGGAGGCACGATGAATTGGTGGGGGGTGGGGAGGAGGCGTTGGTGGGGGGACAGGAGGGGAGAGGAGAGACGAGGCAGTAGGTGTAGTACTCTCCTGCGGAAGGGACCAACATGACACGCCACCACCAACAGTCCTTTAAACTTAAAAGAGATTGAGGAGATGAGGAATAGGCGAACGAAGGAGTGAGGTTGGTTGGTTGGTTGGGAGATGGAAGGAAGAAGGATTGAAGGTTGAGGTGTTAATGAAGGAGTGCTAAGTGAGGAGAGACAAAGTCCACGTGGACGGAGAGAGAGAAGGAGACTAATGCCAAGTGACGAGAGAGAGAGAGAGAGAGTTTAAGCAGACGGCGATCCAGTTAATCGATTCTCGATTGATGGCAGGTGGAGGGGCTCCCACGTCACTCCACCCACACTCCCTTCATTCCTTCATCTCCTCTCCTTCTTCGCCACATCAAACGAAAGAAAGTGATTGACGAACCAAGATTACATTCATAAGAGACAAGACACACTTCTGTTCCCAATCAAAGGAAATAAATGATTAAGAATTCATGAGAATCCAATCAAAGGAGTTGATAAAGAATGAATGAGTGAAAGTGGATGGATGAATTATTTATTTTGAGTGTTGAAGAATGAGTGAGGCAGTTTTCTCGGCTATTGCGATGACAGGGCCGTTGAGGTTGCCGTTCGGAACGAATGGGAAGACGGAGCCATCCACCACACGAAGACTCCGCACTCCTTTCACCCTGCACACTCACACAATTGATATTAATTAATTCTTACATCACCCCGTATTAAATTAAGTCTCACTTGAGTTGGTTGTCGAGGACGCTGCCGATGGCGAGGGTGCCGGTCATGTGCGCCCCGGGACCCACCAGCCTCCTCACGTAGCACTTCCAGTAGTCACGTGACCGGAAGACGACCTCAGCGCATTCCGCAATGGGACCCTTCACATACTCAGCCCCCAACTCCCTAAACGTCTTCGTTCCTTCGAACACCCGCAGTCCCACTTCAATTGCTATCAATTAAATCCCCCTCATTAATTAATTAATCCAATTAATTAAGTCCTAATTAGTTAAAAGCGTACCATCCACAAGGACGGTGAGGTCAGATGGATCCCCAAATGTGTTTGGGTCGATGAGTGCCAACTTCGTGTCGTCTTGGCTTCCCTTTTTGAACTCCGTGGCATTCAGTCGGACGCTTCCACGGGACGTTGGCCGGTCCAAAGTGACAATGAGACACCATTCAACGGTACTCCCAGTTTTCTTGAACGGCGGACTGCATCGAGTGAACAGAGTGAGTCTGCTGTCAGGCCAGTTTGTTTCTCCAGCCGCCTTTCCTCGCGAGGAGACGAGGAGCGCTTGAGGTCCCACTGTCAGTTCCCCCAGGAGACCACTCCCACTCTCCTCCCACTCCGCCAACATCCTCTCGAAATTATCATTCGACACTCGAGTCACGTACGCCTCTGCGGAAGTATTCAACCTTATCCCATCGATAACCACGAAGACGTGGTCAGCCAGGCCTCGTCCCACACGCGGTGCTTTCACTTTCACTCCAATCTGCAAAGCAAAACCATTTAGAAGCTTCCACGTTCCGAAACGCTTGAGAAGGTTCCAAAACGCTTGAGAAGCTTCCAAACCGCTTGAGAAGCTTCCAAAACGTTTAAGAAGGTTCCAAAACGCTTGAGAAGCTTCCAAAACACTTGAGAAGGTTCCAAAACGCTTGAGAAGGTTCCAAAACGCTTGAGAAGGTTCCAACACTGTTGCAAAGCTTCCGAAACGCTTGGAAATGCGTGGAAACATACGCCAGCTTCGTGGAGAACATCTTGAGGTCCAATTCCAGACCGCATGAGGAGGAGTGGAGAGGAGAAAGTTCCACAGGAGACGATAACTTCGCGTGAGGCGTGGGCCACTTGTGGAATTCCGTGTCGCGTGTACGAAACTCCGTAGGCCTTCTTCTTCCCGTCGATGAGCACTTCATTTGCATAAGCATAGCGAACCACTCGCAGCCTCTCCTTCCTTCCTCCCTCCACAGGCTTCACGTACGCGTTGTACGTGCTCACCCGACGACCACGCGACATCATCTTGTGCATCGGAGCAAAACCTCCACAATTAATTAATTAGCAATCAAACCTTAATTAAAAGTAATTAAATCCAAGCTGAATTACTTTCTGATTGGCTCCGTCCATTTGGATCTGCAGTGACGTAGCCCAACTCCTTCCCAGCAGCGAACCACGGAGCAGACGCCTTTTGGAATTCACTCTCCACAACCAGCGGACCTTCACTTCCTAACGAACCAGCTGAAACATCAAATGAGGCAATTAAAAGATGATTAATTAACTGATAAATTAATTAATTAACCATCACCTTCCTTTTCATTCACCAGCTTTCCTCTGAAGGACTCCGTTCTTTTGTAGTGTTGGAGGATGTTCGTGTAGTTGTACGCGTCGTCTTTCGCGATCCTCGCGTAGCCGTTCCAGTCGGCAGGGTTCCCTCGCATGTAAATCATCTCGTTGTGTGAACCTGAGCCTCCCATCATTTTCCCCAGGCTCCACGAAACCACCTGCCATTAATTAATTAATTAACTAACTACACCTGACCTATGTAG
>JAQGAD010002755.1:0-12364 GCA_034696625.1 Isotomurus palustris
AATCACATCACATCACACAAAATCACAATCACAGTGTGATTTTGAGGTGTGATGTGTGATTTTAACAACACTGCCTTCTAGTCTTATTATATAGTTCTGTGGCTACCAGTTTACTCTTGTGGTCGTACGTAAATAATATATTTGCTGCATAATATATATAATGCTGACTAATTCTATCATGAGTAGTGATTCGACGTGATAATTATTTTAACGATAATGGAAAGGAATGAGAAGCAACAAAAATGTTTTCTAAAAATACAAGCTATGTAAATATGGAGATGTTTAAAACTAAGGTGAGTCTTGGAATCATCATTAAATTACCGAATTCCCATAGGGTAATAAACCAACAAGACACGACAGGAACAAATAACTATTTTTATGAATGGAACGAACAGTCCATACAATTTGCAAGTAAAAATAGAAAAATGAAAAATTTGAAATTGAACTGATGGTTTGCAACCTACTTGATTGAGTGTACAGTTACAGCGTGAAAGATTATTATTACATGATGTATCTTTTTCTATATCCAGTGACAGAATGCTAAGCTAGCCTTATATAACTTACAACTCCTGCTAAAGTGAAGAATCGATTTTGGACACTCCACAAAATACCTATTCAGAAAAAACCTTGCTTTAAGTCGTTCTATAGCATTTCAGCTGCAAAGTCAAGTCAAATTATCGTACTAGTCACAGTTTTGGTGTGTTCACACTATCAGAAAACGAATAAGTGCCAATGCCAAACATCATCAAAATCACAATCATCAGCGATCAAGTCAGGGACTATTGATCAAACTTTTATGCTGATTTCATTTTCTCTGTGTATGCTCAACTGCTTTTCTTCACTTTATGTATACGGATACAGTGATTTCTTATGTTGAATCCAATTCCCAAATCAAACTAGGATTCACGCATTACAAAATATGAATGAGGAATTTCAGTCCTACCTATCTATCTAAAGGCCCTATTAACATCCACACATCCAAATATTGCATCTTGCATAATAAGATATTATACGCCATTAGCTTTTCTGAGAACAAACATATTTAAACATTGTTCGTTCCTTGCAACCTTTAATAGAATTTTAAAACCTATAGATTATCTATAGTCTGCCTATTTCGCAATGTTGCTAATCTAACAAATTATTCAAATTATGAGAAGAACAGAACCTGAGGTTTTCCCTGAATAACACCATCCTCTATTCCCAAAATCCCAAATCTTATACAATGCTGAGTTGCAGTCAATAACCATTATCCAGGTTCCACGTTGATAAAACACCTACCCCTTGAAAACTTCACGTTTCCTGTGGGTGAAAGCATCATGCATGTGGTAATGGTGAATGCAGGAAAAGTAGTGAACACGATGATTGCATGTAGAAAACATGCGAGTGATGTTCTCTAAACTGTACGTTATCTAACCGGTGATCTCATTCCATTAAATTATCCCTTGTGCAGTCATTAGCCAACAAGAACTCTGTACATCTGTAATAGATTAAGTCAACACCAAACGTACTAGATTCAGGTGTTTTTGTGCATGTTGACATTTGAGACTTGACATGAAAAATTATAACGAGAGGGTCAGATTTGTTGTGTCATTTACAAATAAAGTCATGCGTTATATATTATAAAGATATGTGAAAATCTACACAGGGGAAATCATTTTTGATCAATACAACCGAACCTAGAAGAAGTTCACCCTCACTGCCTATTCACTCCAGGACTGAGTGAGTACATTTTTATCACCAAACCTGTCTTTCTGACACCTTACAAACACTCTTATTTACGTATTTAATATAGCTACTACTCAGTTCAAATCATTTTTAGAATTTTTGGATTCATGTAATACAGTATAGACATAATACAATTCGACACTAACAATAAAATATCCAAGCAAATCCTGTACTGAGGTTCTGTTCTGGAGGTGAATAGAAGGTATTGCCGTAAGAAGTGAAATACTTAAGCTGTTCTCAAATCTCGGGAACGAGACCACGAAATATAACAATTTAATTATTCAACACTGCCCACTTAGTGCAAAGTATTGCACGTTTTAATTTTTTAATGTATCATTAATTAAGCTGTATTTTTACAATTCCATAATGCTAATAATACTATATCAGTATGCCGACACAAGTAAGCTTGTATGGAATATAAGAACATAAACTTTGTGAGGGATGTTAATCCCTCCATGACAATGACATTACGTTTCATAATTAAAGGAACAAATATTAGGCAGGTTTGTACACTGTATAGCTTATTGTCAGTACATGAAGTACTAAAAACCTATTTGCGAATGACACACAATGCAAACTAAGCTCCATTGTGCCTTATATAATGTATTTTGAATTTGCATATTATGAATCACCAGAATACGAATAGAAAAATGGTTTGACAGTTCATACAATATACAATTAAGTTGAAGATCAGAGTCCATCTATAAGGAATTACAAGAAAACTTAACTTGATGTGGGATTGCTGTAGGTACTCATTGTAAAAAGCTGTACGAAGGATGGCCAATACGTAGAACAACTTCAATTTTTTCATTCCTTTCGAACTCTAAAACGTGTGATGCAGTATCAATTTTCCTACATGTAGAATGCATTATAATGTTATTGGATCTTATCCCTAACTACTGCTGGTTTCATCCATTCAAAGAAGTAATTAATATTCTGTGCAATAATGTGTTACTGCGGAGCGCACCATTACTTCTGCTTTATAAAGTTACATACCAACGAAGAACGCAAATCTTGTTATTAATTGTTTCGTGGAATATAATAAGTCAACTGCACGAGTCAAACAAATGCTAAGAAAATGGTGGAAACATATTACATCTCATGTTCAAGAATAATTTTAAAATGTAATTTTAAACTGCATGCACGATGCTATGTTGAATGATATTACGGTTTGCAATTCAATTTCCGAAGCTTTCATTAAGCTACATTTAAGTATTTTCGGCTATTAGAAGATTCTTAGACAGTAAACGGGCACTTCCAACTTTAGAAGATAATTCCGAGATTTTCGGATGAAAAGTACTAATGCGATCAAAATGTTTTACTTGAGATCGCTTTGAGATACGCGTTTAGGCTTGGTACAATACGACAGTTTTTACAAACAGTATTCTGGAAAGCATTATAATAATTTATAATGAGAATAGAAATTTTATGCTAATGTTTAACTGCATAGTAGTGCAGGTCAGTTAAAGTACTTCGTTTGGAACTATCTTATCATTCAATCAAAGATACTTTTTAGTAATGAAAGAAGAATACTTACGTTCGAGTTCCAAGATAGATTCGAACTCCAAATCCTTATCCTCGTGTGTCGAATCTGTCTCCATCCCATCATTTAACTGCTCGTGCACTTCAACACTTATTTACTAACACAGGTTCCATGGCACGTTATGATGATAGTTGGAATAGGAGTGAGCAATTAGTGTGTCACTCACACCACACTGTTTATGAAAGGGTATTAGTCGGTCCGTGCTCCTTTAGGAAAATTTAATGGTGCCTTAGCTAGTTTCTGTCCACATTAGTGGAGAGAATCGCAAGGCTGAATTTGACAGTTAAAAATTAATGCCTTGAACAAAATATGCTTTCCTGGTGTGCGCTATTGGGAGTGAAACAGATCTTGACTTGAAAGATATATATTCATTATCTTGAAGCTGATACAATCCGTCTTCAGTTCTGTTATTATTTATTATTGGAGGTATGAGTCCTCAATTAACACTCACCAATTTCTCCATCTCGAAACACTTAAAGTCATTTTTATCTAATGTTTCTACTTGTCAATACTATCACAGATGGCAATAATCAACCTTTACCTGCTAGCCCTTTGATTCACCTGTCCATCCATACACCAGAAAGGTGCAATTGTGGTTGGACGTAAATAAATGTAAACTACGAGCTACCTCTTCAATATACCTATAGCCCATTCAACAATGCTTTTTTGCTGCCTTTCATCGTAATGTATTGGTTGGTTAATGTTGATGATGGTTCGTGAGGCTGATGATGCTTGTACACCTCAGCCGTTCCTCGGGTATTCTCCTAGTCAGTCTATGCATTTCAAACATACGCTATTGTAGTCAACAACAGGTTTGTGATCTTGAACTTGCTTATGATGATGGTCCTCTTCTCTCTAATCCCTCAATTAACATTGCATATGAAATACTACGTGCGGCAGCATTAATTCTAATCGTTCATCGTTCTCATCCCTTTATCGTGGTAGTACATTCGTACCTTACCTTCCCATCAACAGAGGAAACAGTCGTTAATGCTTCACCCTTAATACGGTTCTCTTCCCCGTTGTTTTATTTCCATGCACTATTTTACTCTGAACAAACTAAAATCAGATACGTTTACATGAAAATTCACTACGACATATTAATGAGTTTCCGGAATGCAATACTTGAGGTAGATATATGAAAATAATTTTTTCATTACAGACATGAACAATAACTTTATGCATTACAAGTTAACACAAAATCACACCAGTCGGACATAATATTAACTTATCACATTTCAATGAGTATAGAGTTGATTAATCCTACTGATAATTGATAATGAACTATTCCTTTTAAAAAGTACCAAACAATGACGCAACAACGATAGAAAATTTAAAATTTATGAAGCCTTATTTTTACAACACTTTGGAATATTTTTAGCCATTCACATACATTAGTCACCTGCACAGTCAAAGGTAAGTAAGCGACAAATTGTCATTTCAAGTGAATCAATGTTTAGTTTTATCTAGTTTACTGGCTAATGACTTCAAAACGTCACAGCAGATTCCCACAGCTTAACATACTGAACTTTCCTCAAAATATTATGGTCAGATTGGAAAATCAAACACATTGCATTGACGAATCACTGATTAATTTTAATAAATAACTAAACGATACTTATTGTTCCTTTTCACTTATGTCTTAATCATCACATATTTTATGCAAGGATAAAGCCACGAAAAATATTAATTGCATCAATAGCTGCAGCTTGCTGAGCTTGTTCCTTCGTACATCCAGTTCCAATGGCTACCATAGGCGGATCGAAAGGAATTTGTACGAGACACTGGTGAATCCCATCCCACGATAACTCGTCGAATTCAATGTACATCGGTTTTGCAATACCAGGAACTCCGGCAAGGAATCCAATAGGATTTGACACAATGAAATTTGGATCCTACATAAAAGTATGTTCCATTCTTTTAAGCAAACACTGTTTTGCTACTTAAATGATGAAATAGAGATACAAGCACTTACTTTTAGCTCAGGCATTTTTTCAGTCAACAGATACCGGTAAGTTTCATGGAGTTTTGACACACGCTCCACATCCCCAACAGTGGCATTTTGCATTGATATTCGCTTAGACTGATCCCTGGACAAGTTCAGAGTTTTCAAACCTTCAACAATTTTATCGTCATCATCATCGTATCCATGAACATTTGAAGTCTCTGATGGGATGTTTTTCAGTCTCAAGGCCATCATATGCGCAGCATTTCGTTTGGCGAGTTTCTTAGACTTTCCTCTTCCAAGTTCCATGTAACCATCTCCGACGCGACATGCCAGAACAAACACTCTTTCGTGTGGCAAGCCATCTTCCGAGTGGAGCTATAAAAGGTATAAAATGATAACATTTCGTAAAGAAAAGTTTTCTAACACATCTTTTGCGAAAAGAAAGAGTGAGAGAAGAAGAAAAGCGGCTACAATCCGTCTTTGCTCACCGCATAGGTGGGTGGGGGTAACTTCATTTTCATGCACAGTTCCTGCAACTGTCCAACAGGGTTTGTAGTCGGGTCACTGTCGACACCAGACCTATCCTCAAGTTCCACAGCAGCGGCTTCCCCATAACTCTCTCCAAATAGCTCTTTGGTGGAGATGTTCATCGCCTTAAGAATAGCAAGAGCTGTATTATGCTTCGCATCCTTCTTTGATTTACCACAGCCGATTTCTAAAAGTTTAAACCCAACAATAATATACAACGGTTATTTCACACTCGAACCTTATGTAATGAATTTCATTAACACCTTCCAGTTTCTGGTTATCATACTCCACAGTCAACCGGTACTTGAATATAGGCTCATGAACAGGCCCTTCCACCTAAAAGAGTTCAACCAAGTTATAGATTTCACACATAATAATCAACAGTGATATTCTCCCGATATCCCTTGCGATGTTGCGTTTGAGATGGGTAATTAAGGTGTTATCTTCTAGCGATTCTAGCCCGATGCCTAATGCAATCTCATGCAGCCAGTTGTTCGGAATTCCTTACTTGCGACTAGTTGTGACTGAAACAACAGCACTACAACAGAAGTAATTTGTTTTTCCCTATGTCAATCAATGATAACCTTATGGGGTACACTTGGCCCCTCAACCCTGGTCTCTCCATGAGATTATCATTAAGTTTTCAGTTCCACAACCTGCATTATTAAAACTCCCATTATCAATACTTGCCTTTACGACTGATCTAGAAACTTATTTCCTCATAAAACCAAACAAAATTGATCTCAGTAAGTACCAATGTGCCTGATACATCTATAGGAATTAAATCACGAACCGTATCCTCAGTGCCTTGCGCTTCAACGGTCAGTTTCAGATTGTGTTGAACTGACAACTCATTCAAATACATGAAAGGAGTAATCACTGCCACAGGGCCACAACTGATCATTTTCAAATGATCAGACGGTCAACAACACAACAAATGTTTTGAAAGCTGAACGTCAACGTCAAGGAAGACTGAAAAAAATGGTGGACTTCTCTAAGTAAGCACGAGATGGATTCTCTGGACTAATCTGGACTGTCAGGAAAATTTACGCTTTTATTGTAAGACAGCCAAGCCAGCAAATTGCATTTTGCGTTGGAAAAGTTGAAACTCGTTTCCGACAAGCCACCAGCACACACGGACGGAGTGAGCAACAACATAACTATCGTTCTATGAAGTTCCTAGTCTCCCCACTAGATTTGAAAAACTAGCCATTTGACTTCTATTATTACTGCTGCCTAATCCATTTTAGAGGAGAGAAACCATCTATCTGCCTCATCAAAAATTTGAAATCGCCAAACTGCAGTGACTGTTGGCTTCGGCGAAGTAACAACAGGTCATAGCAATTCTGGCAGTGGTCAGGGGCAGTCGGCAGTTGTTGTTGGTGGTGCAAAGGAAGTCCGTGTCAAAAGGCAACACGTAAACAACCCCTTGTTTAATGTGTTTAAGGTGGATAATTCATTTGTGTGTAAATACTGTAAATAGTTTAATTATCAACTTCAGATTCAATTTAATCGAAAGAAGAACTTGCCTGTAGCAAATTATATTGAGGTGTTATGTTATTCCGAGTGCAAAGTTCATGCAGCAGGGACACCGGTGTTTTGTTCGGAAGTTGTTCCATTTTGGCTGCTTTAATTAAACAAGCCTTCGTCGTGGGTAAGTAACTTCCTCAAACAGAGTTCTTCTTGAACGGGGGGTTATCACAGGTTATGATGATCTGAAAGTTATTAGAGTTTTAATTAGGGTTGTGTGTCATAGTTTTTGAAGTTATTTAATTCGTGGCATAAGGTTGTAAATATTGATTGTACGATGTGTGATTTGGCAAGAAAGTGTGTGGTAGATTTAGAACGAAATTGAAGTACCCTTGATAAGCAATATAGGTGACCTTACATCTTCCGCGGGCATTGGATTTACTACAGAAGAACAGGAAACTTGTATTTAATGAATTTATTAGGCGATATTTTATATCAACTTCAATAAATTAAAAAGCTTGTTTTAATTATTTTATTACAATACCTTGGTGGGGGAGTCGACGTAGTAGAGGACCTTTTAGTGGAGACAGAAGTTAAAAATTACGTTGACAAACTGTAATACCAGTATGTAACGTTTTGTTATTACTGGTGAGAAGTGTTAAGTTGCTGTTGAGAGAACAATTGACTGTGTAAATATTTCGTACGAAAGATAGTTCTTATTTTACATGATATCATGTGGTATTTTGTTATTTTGAATCGTTTGTATTTGTTTTTTTTATCTCGCGAGCTTTTACGCCACGAAGAGCCATGTGATTTACAAATCCTGGTCTTATGTATTAAGTGAGGGCATATGAGTGCTTTCTTGTACTTGCTTAGCAGTGCAATTCTGTCCAAATGTCGAGCTGGGTTGTGTAATTCTCTAAACCGTTCATCGATTCATAAGCGTCAGGGGTTTCATGCTATGAATTACAGATGTGCCAAATCCATAAAGTTGTGCAAGTTCATGGCTATTTTAGATTGTCTCTTTTTGCCTTTTACCAAAATATTGAGTTTAGTACACACATTAGCTTTAATTGTGTGCTAGTTTATGTAATTATCTTTTTATTCAGGTTTACAAAACGGTTTATAATTTACCATTTATTTACTATGTTTCAGGATGTTTACTAAAACTTCTAGAAGCAAGCAAACAACGTATCACAGCAGTCTAATACCCCTGGTGCTCCTCAGCTATCTCAGAAGATATTTGCAAGTTGTTCGCTACAAAGAACAAACTACAAATGTAAGAGAGTAATCATGCTAGGCTGACTGCTTATAAATGTTACCATTTGTAACACATGTAGAAAATAGATAATTCATTAATCCATTATTGATACTGATAGCACACGCAATTCTTGTAGATCTTTCGCACAAAAAAGACACGAGACTAGAAATCTGTAACAGTTTCATTGCTTTACTGCTTTGCTTAGCGCAAGCATTTGCAGGTTACAAGGCAAGCTAACTGATGAAACGTGTGAAATCATTTCTGTTGTAAGCATACGCAGTTAGTGCTCTTGACATATATCAACCTTAAAGTCCAATCGATCCCTGACATCAATATACGAAAGTTAACCAATTTTTATAGAGAACTTTGAGAAACAGAAGACTTTATTTGTCTGAACTCTTCAGTAAACAATGCGTGCTTTTTGGTAGTTATTAGTCAAGTGTAAGTGAAGGTCAGTTTCTGAATTAAAAAATTTGCTCCTGTTCTGTTATTATCACCAAGTCGTTCAAAATATTGACTTAACGATCTCGTAGGAAATAAGTTGCATGCTACAAACTAAAATGTCATACACAAACACTGTGTAACTTCAGACTTGCCTTTTATGACGTGAGGCTGGCGGTTTTGAAACTCAAGTAATTTTTACTAGCATTTATTGATGCATTTGTATTAGCTTAAGATCTGAATCTAAGCCATTTTTATATACATGAGGTTTATTTTCTGTGCTGAACAGGTGTGTGATGTTTAATTTTAAATCTCGTAAAATCGTGTACGCTGTAGTGATAATTAATTGATTACAATTAAAATATAACTTTTGAAAGCTCAGTTCCGTGAGGAACGTCAATTTAATCTTAAAATGCCAATGAAACATAATTTTAAATTTTAAATAAACGGCTTCCGTATCCCCATGCGTGAATATGCATGTATTCAATACTTCGCAGTGATTAATTTAAGTAGTGTTTAGATTATGATAGTTATTTTGCAGGGAGTACATAAAATTTGCTTAATCATGCATGTTCAATTCAGTCACAGTACTAGTGTCAGCGTCTCCTGACCAACTCTCACTTTCTATTATCTGAGTGACAAGTCCTTTGTTGCTGGATTAATTGGAATTCTAAGGAGGTTTGCAGCTGCAAACATGCCTCGTATTTAGAATGCCTTTGCAGTATATTTCTTCGCATTTTAACTTGTTGGAATTGTCAGTTACTACCTCACTACATCGATGTGTGCAATAGCTTTGCATTAGTGTTTGATAATATACGCTAACTATTCAAAAATAAACCCTAAGATAAAATGATTACACAGCAACTTCATTCCGAATTTCCAGTTCTGACGCATCGTAGAGAAATTTTATTTACAAACCATAAATCTACTTATTGTTCTTATACGCACTCAGTAACAATTATTAAAAAGCGATTCGAAATTAGAGTTTTTGCTATTTTCAAGTATTTGTGGCAGATGTAAAATAGTCTAATGGTCCCACAGTCAATTTATTAAAAGTTATTCGAGTGGTCCCACAGTCAATGCATGATAATTAAATTAAGTACCACACGTGCTTGGGAACTTAAGATAAGGGATAAGTAGTCGTTTGAGATTTATTTGTCGAATACTGATAATATCGTTGCATTGAAGATGGAATGCTTTACGAACATTGAATTTTAAAAAACAAATATTTGGAATTATGTGGTGAATTAAAACCTCAGTTTCCTTATCTCGTTCTCACGCAACAAATTCATCATCAGCATTATGCGTTGTCTTATATATGTTGCCTGCGCGAAAATGCCTTAATTATTTTCTCTTTGCTGGAGGCTGGTGGGATTTTTGGCATATATAATTGAGTAAAATATTGGGATCGCATAAATGATCATGATCAGGCATACTCTGTTATGGTTACCTCAATAATAATAAAATTGCACTGCTGAAGACGCTTGGACGATAGGCTCGCTTCTTACGTCAGTTTACACCAACACGAAAATAACTGGAATACGAGTTTGTTTTTACTATAAACTAAAGTGCTAATGAGATCAACAACACTTTAGAATAGTATTAGAAACAATAGGGAGTTCAGCCGTCAGTAAGAACTACTTCAGGGTGCAATTTCCGTAAGTGACGTCGCGTTTTCCAATCAGAAAAGTTAAAATGGCAATTTGCGTGATGGCAGCAGTTTATTTTTTCCCCTTTTTTATTGTATTTCATTTCATTCTTAACTTTTTTGTTATTTTACTTTGCTATTTCAAACCGGTTGAACACCAGTTTGTATCAATAGTTACGTTAATTTTTTGTTTATTAATTTTAAGAGGCTGACAGTTTTTGAGGATACTTATATTAAAAAGATTATAAATACAAGCTTTTTGTATTCTCTAGACATCACAAAGTATTTAACAGTTGAATTTTCAGTCTGATTTCTGTTTTGCAAATATTTTCAATTCCGTCATTTTGTCCAATGACCAGAGCTGCAGAAAGCCTTATATTTAGCCCAAACAAACCATTTCAGCATCTGTCGTATCGTGTGTTGGAGTAATTTGTACACATTCCATGATAATTCTAGATGTTATGAATTCATGTTTTGAGAAGTTTCACGCTTAAGAATGTACTGAAGGTAGACATTAACTGCATTCCATCAAATTTTGTGCAATATCTCAGTGAATTTCTGTGCCTCAAGATGATGTAATGCATAAGATTAACTTGCTGAATGACACTTAGGTCCTGGCTTATTACAATCGTACGCTCACGCTTCCTTTAATTATGAGGTAGTTGTCTTGCATGCTCATGCAAATATTCAAACTTAATCTCCTACTTAGTTATTACGAGATCATTAAGACATTTAGTTTTGAAGTCCTTACGCATTGCACTCCTATACGGCATACTTCATCATATCATCAATAATCATCATACTCTGCTCTCCTTCCAATGGTTAATGCAGAAAACCATGCCTACTTTCAGTGTATTTGACTGAACCATTTTTATGCATAAAGCTAAGAAAAATGTAGTGTTCATTACTTCTCACCTCCTTACACCAAAAGCAATTTGAAACTTGAGAGAACATAGCATGACATAAGCGTAACATAATCCACGTCTTGAGACACGTAAGACAACACAATATCCTCGTCTAGCTGAATTCATCGTAGTATAATAATCATAATAATGATACAGAATAATGCAGATTCAATTTCAAACGAATCAACAGACTATGAATCGGCTTTCATCCCTTCTCAAATACATCTCTTAATTCAACGCCTATGCACAAAGGCTGAATCTAATCTCTCACGCATTCGTCTAAGGAAGCTAACTAAGTCTCTCTATCATTTCAATAGAAGTGTTGGATTAGTAAGCAGTTTGTTTTTAGGCCATTGGCTTCCTAGTGTGTGTATTACTTAGTATCTCCTAAATTCTGCATCTATTTTGTTGAAATTCAGACCCCAACATGCAAAAGCATCTTAAGTCATCTTAATAGAAGGCTTCAAGATTGGAGTAAGAAAAGGAGTCGATGAAAGTGAGAGTTTTAGAAGAGTTTTTGTTCCTCCACAATGTGTGCCTGTGAATGTGTACTACTTACTGAAACTAACTATTATACAATAGCTGAACAAGGGTGGAAAGTAACTAATGAAAATTAGACTGGACGTGGTAGTAAATCTACCTCAACCTGCTATTGACTATTATTAATGTACTTTCATGATTTTGTATCAGCACTCACACAATTGGTAAAGCTCAATGAAGGAAGTACCATGTGGACAAGCAGCCTTCTTAGCATCAATCAGTGACATATATATTATAGCACTAGGTCTTTAGAACTGTTACAGCATATATACTAGTGACCCGACGAGCCTCAATGCAGATTTTGTGTTCATGGGTCTGTCAGTTAATGCCGATTTTATGAACATTTTTTAACACA
>JAQGAD010002756.1:0-12362 GCA_034696625.1 Isotomurus palustris
GCTTGATGTTTAAAACCGTTGTTTATCAATTTATAACACCAATTGATAACGTTAACAGATTACCACTTCGAACCCTGTCACCAAATCACCAAAGTACAAACAACAAACCATCCTCCCCCTCTCTCCTATTCATATTCCTTTTATGAATAATGTAATTCTACCTGTGCCTTAACTTATATCAAGCTAACTAGCTTTAATGAGCTCATTCATCCTGTCTGATACCCCTTTTTATTTCACACTACATATAAACTCCAAACAACAATTGTTACTTCCTCTAGATGTGTTTTTCGCAATCAAAAACCCATGTAAATATGTTAAGCATCCTTCGTCTCAGTCACCCACCCTTTCTCTTACTGTTAGTGTAATTTTGCGAATTTGTAATGTAAAATGTAATACACTCTGTCTTTTGCCTATATAAGTTCTTGAGAGCATTTCAATGTACACTTACACTATATGCATACACGTAGGTAGATACATAAATCAGCGATTTTTTGTCCACCGCACTACTTCTTAACTAACTACTAACCTTCCTTCCATCATCAGAATATCACCTCGAAGAATCTGAGTCCTCTATTAAGCCAACATCAGAGTGTCACGTAATGCTAGACCACTTGCAACTTGTGACTTGGTATCGCATCGTATACACCAACTTCATATCAACTTACACTCAAAACTGCAATAAATGAGTGTGTCATGAATGCGAATGCGAAACAGAAAAAAAGCCCCGATAATATAATACCAGTGAGCATAATGGCATAAGAGTGTGTAGATCCAATAACATCGAGTCCAAATAAGGGAGTTATGTGCAAAGCTATCTTCATTTATTCCTGAGGCAAGGCCAGTTCGCGTACTACTTTGCTTTGCTGCTGGTGATGCATCTCCTCTTGTAGTAGCCTCATCGTCCAAAATAAATCTCAGACAATATTAGTGGATAATTAATTAATTAATTGAGGGTATAAGATGAGTTCTCCAGTGGGGGCTGAGGGTCCTTCGTCGTCCAAGTCGAAGGTGAGATTTGTAAAAGGGGAATGAGGGAGAAAGCAGAGAGAAAATGTGAATGAAGGAGGAGCACCAGCGGCTGAACCCAAACACTCCATCAATCACCCAATTGTGCTTGGGTTGGGCTGCTGGACTCCACATTTTATTCACTGCCAATACCGGAAAAATCTATTAATCTTGGAAATAGCTAAAAATCTAGAAGTTAGAAGTTACATTTCTTTTACTATATTGTTGTACTTGTCACCAAAGGTGTGGAATAATTATGGTAAGGTTTGCATTGGTTAAGCGGATTTGTTTTGGTTTTGTGGAAGTGTTACAGTTTCAAGACAATCACATATTATTTTCTATAATTTTATAATATATTTAGTGCAGGTGAAGTCGCCGTATGCAATAAAGATGTCGAAGTAAGAGATTAGTAATGTACTGGTGTGCGTGTGCGAATATTGAGTTGGTTTAAGATTCATGTGACAAGTGATATAATATTTTATTAGTATTGATTAATGAATGTTATCAAAAAATCAAAGAAGAGTAAGAGCTATTTGTAAGGAATTATGTGAATAATAGTACGATTACAAATGATGTTTAATTGACTTGCAGAATTCCTCAATGACGACCACGCAAACGACGACAACGAGGAAGCTCTACGGGAAAGACTTATCGGAGTATGAGAAGATGGATGTTGATGAGTTGCTGTTGCAGTTGACTCCTGAGGAATTGGACATTCTTTCTAGGGAAGTGGATCCTGATGTGAGTTAGTTTGAGAGTTACAGAAGTTATTGGAGATTACAGATTAAAGCGTGTGAGATTTAAAGGGCACTGGTGTTTATGCAGGATGCGTTGCTTCCTCCAGACCAGCGTACCAGTTACCGGTGCGAAAAGAGTCCTTCTGGACCATTGAATAGGAAGCAATTGATCGAGCACATTAATAAGATCGCAATAGAGACGCCAGATTTGCCAGAGATGGTTCCTTACGTATCAGGGACTGTTCGAGGAAAGAGGTACATCGCTCCAGAAAAACCAAGAACAAAGCAAGACGAGGAAATCGCTCTTGACATGGGCGACGAGTATGAAAGTGCACTGACAACTGCAACAGAGGAGGAACTTGTTGACCTTGCTGGTATGCTAGAGGACATTTTGATTTGTTAGTATTCAAAAAGCGATGAAAATATTTACAGTGTAATGGAAAGTGCAAAGAGTCTGTGTACAAGCTGATGAGAGCTAAGAATGTTTAGTGTACTAAAAAAAACAAGGAGCTTTATCACATGTCTATAATATATTTTTCATTCGCAGCGATTTTGGGTTTCCACTCCATGATGAACCAAGAGCAGTACCATTCATCACTCCTGGGTAAGGATCAGCCAAAACTCGGTTGGAATGGAGTTGCCAAGGCTTATCAACCGAAACCCATGCCTTTTGAGCCACCCAACATGACAGATGTTGAAAAGTCCATCAAGCAAGTTCATGACGATGAGTACACTCTTACAGTTCTCAACTTTAATAACATCCCGGTACGCTCATGGAATAATTTATGATTATTAGAGGCTTTATTATTATATATACTTGCCTTCGGGTTAAAAATGCAAATATACCAGAGTAGCCTGTATGGATGGTTGATGAACGATTTTTTGGTTTGCTATTTTAGATTTCTGATCAGCAATTCGCGGATCTCTTTGAAGGCCTTAAGACCAATACCAACTTAGAATCTCTAAGCATGTGTAACACGGGGTTGACAGACAGAACAGGAATCCTCCTGGCAGATGCCCTTGCTAAAAATTCCTCACTTCGCACCATTAGGTAAGGATGGAAGATTATAATTAACTGTAAAGCCCATTTCAACTCTTTGATAGAGCGACTTAATTAGAATTCATTATTCAACTTCTACCAATTTCTTTGTTTCCACTTCGATGCCCTGTTCAGACGGTTGGAAGAGTAAACAAAAGAACCGTTTTGTTGGAACAAATTCATGCAATCTTTCTTTGCCTTGTGTGTCTCCCAAAAGGGGATTAGTTAATGATATTATTTTACTAGAAGCAACTCAATTGACGTTAGTAGTTTAGCAGCAACTGGGCAACATGTGTTAAAAGTCTAAATTCTGAAAATGAAGTGGTTATTTCTATTTAAAACGTAAATTACAGGAATGATTTAGTGGCGAGCTGTGGGGATTAATACAATGATTTGTTTTGTTTCAGCGTGGAGACAAACAACTTGAGTTCTACGGTTCTCGTGGCTTTGATCAAATCTTTGCTGAGTACCAAATATGTAGAGGAATTCAGAGCAGCCAACCAAGTAAGCTTGAGAAACGATATCCTATAGAAAATATTTTTCTACGGTTTCTAGTTAAAATGGCTTATCTTAGCTTTAGCTGTGGGATTCGTAGTTAAGTTAATAA
The DNA here is from genome assembly GCA_034696625.1 of Isotomurus palustris. Taxonomy (NCBI): domain Eukaryota; kingdom Metazoa; phylum Arthropoda; class Collembola; order Entomobryomorpha; family Isotomidae; genus Isotomurus; species Isotomurus palustris. The sequence goes on from JAQGAD010002756.1 coordinate 3,389, forward strand.
TATTCACCCATATTTTTAGGAAAAGGGCAAATTGCCAATGCCAAATGAGATGCATCTTTATTTCGTTTTCTAATGTACTAGAACGCCTTGTCTTGGGTGCTTCTGTGCCCCTTGCCTTGTCTTTTAGGGAGGTCATTCGTGACACAAGAAGATGTTCTCAGTATTATTCTTAATTGAAACGGGATATATCCACTTGTTAGAAATCTTTTAAGCAGTATTGTAAACTGATCGAATAATTGTTTGAATGTGCTTTGAAATGCTAAAATGATTGCGGTAATTGTATGCAATCTTTTCTGTAACTGTGGTATGTTTTTTTAACAGCGCCAACAAACATTAGGCAACAAGATCGAAATGGAGATCACATCTTTGATAGAGCAGAACCCAACGATTCTGCGAGTTGGACTTGTCTTGGAATACAACGATGCTAGAACCCGAATCGCCACCCATCTACAACGAAACCTTGATAGAAGTAAGTTAATACTTTTGTTGTGTGACCTACCCTACTTCATCACGATTATACTTTCTCTCGACCGAAGTATTTTAATGGGACACCTACATGATGTGGTGATACTTACGGACGTAATTCGTTTAATCGTGTCTTCGTGTCACATCCGACCTTCAAATTCTACTCTCTCGTACATACGCGATAAAACTTTCATTACTTGAGATTTATTTCAATCCTTTTGGCTCTTTCTGATCCACACAAAACTTACAATTGATGCCACCATCGTCGATCGTGCGTAGGATTATTGTCTTTGAGTTCGTTAATTCAAGGCTTTGATTCAGTTTATGCTCTAATGCCTTTTTTCTCTGTTCTTTGTTATGACTGTTGCCATTACTTCGAAGGATTTCGATTTTGCGTACTCTCGAAGGTCGGATAAAGTAGGGACTGCAGCCCCAGACGAGACAGAAACTGTCAGACGACAAAGTCCATCGTTTCTACCATATTCCACGTGTCGAAGGCTTTTGCTGAATTGTATCTTAAATTAGAAATGTGTCAATGAGCATAACGTCCTAGTATAGGCGCGTGTGAGAACCTTGTTCCAAGTTAAAAATTACCTTCAAGACAGTATTAACGAACGACAGTTATTGCGCCATTTATTTTTGACTGATGGATTTGCGAACATTTTAGTAAAAACTCAAAGAATTGATAAAACATTCTTGCCAGGCATATTTTAGAATGTAGGCGACCTGCTGGTGTTACACTTACCACATAAAAATGTCACTGGTTGGTACTTGTCGAACATTTTACCTCTCCATAAACAAAGCATCATATCACATCTTCTTCTTCAAACTCTGTCTTTATCTTTCTATTGTTGAAAATGGCTGCTTTAATTCTTTTCTATTTCAATTCTTCTTGTCCCATATCCGTGATTCTGAATCATTTTGTGATTCAATTTCAAAGAGCGTCTAGAATTGAGGGTGAAACTCCGAAAGGATCAAGATGGTATCCACATTGTTGAAACTAAATGAGCCCTCCTACTCTTTCTCTTCTTATGTAAGACTTATGTAATGTCTCCTTCTCTCTGTTTTCTCTTATTCTTGAATCTTGCCTTGTTCATTCGTTCGTGTTACTGTTTTTTAATCCCGTTTCTTGTCTATTTTTCATTTCAAGTCCCTCTCACTCAAGTCTACTTGTCTTAAAGTGTCCCTGTCTGTTCTTCTTCATTATTCATGGATGTGAGATTGGATCTCATTATTCAATCTAATTTCATGTCCAGTCATTATCCAAATATTGTTTGGGCTAGCCAGGGCAGCTAAAGAAGAATTTGTTATGATTTGTTTTTTGAAATATTATTTGTAAAATTAAATGTTTTTATTTATCGTGATCCTCTCTTTTATGAGATGCTGACGATTGGAGGCTTACGGACAGCCGTTTATTAAGATCTGCTGCTACTGCACTAGACCCTGCAAAGTCCTTTAGCCCTATTTGTTTCCTCGTCTTTTGGTCTTTCTCAACACCCACGTCTGTCCTTCACTGTGAAATACTGCGTTGTCGTGTCCACATCCGACTGATGTGGATGTCATAAGTCACTTGTCTTCATTCGTCACTAATTGTACTTCTTCCAAAAACTCTGTATCATTTTTGTTCAACATGTCACTCATTCAATTCCTTGTCCATTCACCGTGACAGACACAAAGACATACTAGACTAGACTAAATTATGAGATGGTTATCAATACAACTACGACGATTCATCGGTTTTGAATTCTTTGAAGTGTGACACCTAATTTTAATGATTGTGTGACGAACGATGCTTGAATAATATTTTAATGGTCTTAAACTGTTTGAATGAATAACGCTCCTATCTAAAAATCTGAAGGTTTTGCTGACTCACATGTTAATCATGTAGCTTTCACCCTGAACTTTTTCGGTAATAAGTTCAACGGTGAAATACGAAGTAACTTTTTTGCTGACACTAACCGTGATAATGATAACGCAATAACCGACTGAACGTGTGGACTGTTTAATGATGAAGTAACCAAATAATACAATTCTAACAGCATGCGTGTGATTTGCTTTTAATTTCAGTTCGATTGAAAAGAATCGGTCGTGAGTCAACATCGTCATCCAAATAAGCACACAAATACACATCTGATAATTAATATTGTAAAGCTCTGATACTGCATTTTTCTTCCACTCCACGTGACACTGTCTACATTGCTCCACAATAATTAATAGGTAAAATTCTACTTCTGATATATGGGTACAATTGTTGTAAAGTAGCGGATAATAAGCTTTTGCAAATTCATTGGGTTATTTTAAGTCGAATCGTTAACCTAATTCTACGCTAACTGCTTTGAATCAAGAATTGTTTTACTTTAAATTGCTACCCACTTCAACTTTGAAGATGGCGAGCCCTCAGTTTATTTCTTTTAGGCTTGCGTGGAATCACAGTCATCGGAGAAGAATATAAACTGGAGATGACCTATAGAAGCATTATAATAGTCATTATGTTACCACTCGTGCTTTCGTAATCGTATCGTAAAATCCCTGACGTGTACCTGTCTCTTTTTATTTTTGCAGAACGCAAATCCAAAAGAATCGGTTGAACCCTTCAAACCTCTCAAATACATAGAAACTTTCAGTCCAATTTTGTTACATAATAATATTTACCTCCCATCTATACCACTGAGAGACTTAAATATTGGATCGTATCTTACTATCGTATGAGACTTAAATTAACATAGTTATTATGTGCCGTCAGTTCAGTTCAGTTGTATTGTACATATTATGCAATAATTATATTGAATTTAATTGTCGTTTTGTTAATGATGATATGCAAGCCGTTTTTCCTACGTACTGTCTCAACTATTTACCTTTGGTTAGATGTACCGTTTCTGTTCATATGTATATTTTGACGATAAAGAAAACTATTGTGCATGACACACAAATCTCGCGAGTGCCTGACCATTACGTAGGAAAGTTGTGTAAAAGTCGGTGATGTTCTTACACTTATTTTAAAAGAAATACGAGTGATGTATTGAAGATTTGAGTCTGATCTCCAATCATATTTAGACTACGCTACTACTTTAAACGTAAAACTACAAACGATATAACTCTGTACTGATTACTGAACCCACTACTGATTACAACTTACAACTACAGCTACACACCAACCACGTCGGATTGGAAAGAGAAATACTGAAGAGAAGACTTTAAAACTTAAAATATTGTTGATTTGGCTGAGCTTCCATTTTAAGGTGAAGGATGGAAAAGAAAAGAAGTAGTTCTTGGTTGTAAGTTAAAGTCACACACAATTCTGATAGTTTGGAATTCTTTCTCTCTGTAGATGTTTTATATTTTCTTTACTTTGTAATGGCTGAATTTTATTGAGGCAGAGATGATTGTGCTCTTCTACTTTATTAAAACTTAAAAAGCCCAATTCTTCTAATAACTCAACTTAACTGAACTGACTGATAAGACTTTCTTTTGAAGTGAAGGTGTGCTAAAAACATGTTTTTGTAAGACAAGGGCTTGTCTTTAAAGTAAAATATTTTCCTTCCTTAAATGCAGCTCATTCAGCAAGTGCAATTATGACCACTTAATAACGAAAGTATTTGGAGAGATGCAAATCATGAAAGAGATCTTTTTGCTCGAAATCCGCATCTCTCCAATTGCCAAACCAGCATAAAGCCAAGCCTAGCAGCCAACCAAGCCATGCCAATACTATTTTGAAAGCACAAGACACATGAAACTTTTACAAAACATCACCAACTTAACTGTACTTACCACTACCACTATGAATACTTCTCGTAAAAACTATCCTCGTTGCTCGTCCTATTGGTGTAGTCGTAGTTTTATAACAGTGAGGAATCTATCCTTCTATTCCTTCATCTATGTTACACAAAACCTTTGTTTTTACAAGAATTGTATTCCTGTATGTTCTCTCTGTCCTCATCTTGCTTCGCTTTGTTGTCTTGATTGGGGATGCTCGTATATATATGTCGTTGCTTCAGAGCGCTTGAACCTATGGATTTTATGTGGGTTTGAGGTTCGTTTTTGTCCTAAAATGTTGGCAAAGCGCCGTGTTCTTCGTGCAGCTTTGTTCTTTTGTTTTGTTTTTGTCTTAAGTGACAAGCTTTTTTGATCAAAATTTGTAAAGAAAACGATGTATTTTTATTTTGTGTAGGACGTAAAAGCTTTTGTGTAAATGTTAAATGTGCATTGCAGTAGATTAGTAGATTTGCTTTCACAACATGAAATAATTTTGGGCTTGCCAATTCATTTTGAAGGGAGCCTTTAGTTTAATTATTTTATTTTCAGCGAGCGTACCAGCTCGTTTAGTTATGTTTATGTGATGTACATGTGCTCATTTTCCTCATAATTGTGAAGCTACACCAAAGAGATTTTTGACGAGGTAGCAAATTCTTCGATTTGACTCCAGACGCTGGAGGATAAGTTTTAATTATTGTGTATTATTTTTCGGAGAAAGTGAGAATCAATTATGAATGTCAACGTGTAATATTTTGGTTGATCGTGAAATAGAAGGTCAACAAGTAACTTAGGTCTGAGTTGCAAGTTTTTGTAACATTGATTTGATGAGATGGCTTATAATATGCGATTATATATTAATTGTTTTGACTTGAAATGTTGAAGATGAATTCTAATTTGTTGTTGATATGTGAATTTCAGCTCGCTTGAAACGAATGGGTCGAGCACCTCGTTCCTGTCTTTCCGGCATGGTGACATTGGGTCCTCGATAATTCTTGTGCAAGATGACATTTCTTTCACTTCACTACAGAAAAATGAAGACATTCTTTCATATTCATCCTCTCAAACTGCTTCAGTCATCATGAAAAAACGCATTCAGCTACAATAAATAACGCGTAGAACTTATTTGCTCTTTGAAATAGCTCATTCATTACCGTATTGAAGTAGTTTTTAGTAAGCTGTATAATATAGAATATTTTAGAGTAGGAACGAAAGAGAAAGTCTTATTACTTTTAGTATTATGAATGAATGACAGAAATACAAGCTGCTAACTTACACTTAAAGGAAGCCTTTCAAACATTTTGAACTGCCACCGTCACGACTTTCATTTAGGGTAAAGCAATATGAAGAAGCTTTATCATGCAGTGCAGCTGTACAAGAAGTTCAAAAATCAGGAAAACCAATTTTGATCACGAAACAATAAAATGTGTACTATGTATCTTTGCTCCAAAATACTTCCTAATTCAAAGCAAATTCCATCAGGAACTAAATATTTTATTTGGTATAGTAGCTACATAATCGTTGTGCAATAAATTATTAGATTGTCAGAAGTAAGCAGAATACAAAATTGTGTTAGTGATCTGAGCCTGAATATCAAGTAGGTTTGGAACTGAGGATGAAAATCTACGTGCTAAACATTCAGATCACTTTTATATCGTGAACAAGGCAGATATTAAGTTATGGTAGGTATGTTTGTGGTTGAACGCAAAAAAAAACTTGTGCTTGCCAATCATAAGCTTTATGCAACTTAACTTACTTACTTAGATGATAGATAGTAGATCAAAAAGAAATCTGTCTAGTTTATAAAGCTGTTACTTATAAAACCAACCAAAGTTTATGTTCATAAGTTATTAAGAATTTTATCTTTGTGTTATGTCGATGTGTTCTAATGTAAAATTAACTCAAATTTATCACACGATAATTTTATTTACTAGCTTAGTTTGGTATCAAGTCGAAAATGTAGTGTAGAATTATGTGTTTACAACTAAGAACTGAATTTCCACAACTGAAGTAGGGAGAAAATGCATCGTGAAATATAATTATTTGAAGGAACTAAATCTGCCAATGGGAAAAGGTCGAAGACTTTGACTTCCACAACCATCCAAATTTTGTGAACCAACTGTTCAGTGAAAAATGTGAAGGCAAACATAAAAAAGTGCAGTCTCCAACTGATGGTGATTTAACTAATAATTAAATATTAGTGAATTAAGTTTTATCTCATACTGACAATTAGCGCAAAATTCGTCAAGCCAAATGCAAATGATGCGTATCATATGTAATTGTGAAGATGTAACTATTAGCTAATAATGTTTAGTTAAGCACGAGCAGCTACGTACGTACGTAATAAAAGTAATTGTTACATAATTATCATCGGTTTACTGCGGAAGGTATACTTTATTCCTAAATGGATGCTTGTGTATTCGGACAGTTTTATCCTTGGAAGCGGTCATAAGGTAGTCACTAGAATAACTGAAGGAAGTGTTGATTATCTCTCGGGTGTGGTCTGGAATTGTTTGCACACAATTTCCCATTTCAGAATGATACAGTTTCACAGTTCCTGTTATGTTGGAGGTCATCACAAGGGCTCCGTTAGGACTCCAGTCAATTTTTAAAATTGGTCCATTTTCGGTTTTTGTTTTCAACAAACTTATTCCCGTCTCTTGGACGTCCCACAGGATAAGCTGACCTTGCTTGGTCCCACCTGCCAGTTTATGACCTCGAGGATCGAATTCAATGTCACGTACCTGTTGCAAAGTAGTCATTTTCAAATTAATCTAATCAGCCCAATCAACCTACTTATTCCGATAATGTAGCTTGTCATAAAATATATTTGACCTCGGAATCCACGTCTCCCAGCGAATAAAGAGGACTAACAGTTTTTCTTGCATCCCAAACTTTCACTGAAGAGTCGGAGGAACTTGTGGCTATTAGATTACCCGTAAAGCTAAACGTAGACTTGTTGACCACACCTGAATTTCCATTTAGCGTTGTCTGGATAGAAAAACAACATTTTCTATAACATTTTTCGTAACCTGATACAGTATATATGTACTTTGGGAGTTAAATTACAATGATGTCTCCACTCCTTAGGTCCCATACGACAGCCTTAGTACCGGCATAGGGACTTCCGAGCAATCTTTCTCCAGAGCGATCGAAACTCGCACAGTTCATTGCTGGGGCACTTTTCAAATCCACTTGGACTTGGAGTCTGTGGGTCAGAGATCCTGGGAAAAACAGAATTGAATATGAAAAACGAATGAATGTCACTTCCGCTTGGTGTGAATCTCTGACCTTTCTCTAAATCCAAAATACACAAAGTCTTTTCACTCGTTCCTGCTGCAGCGTTCTTGAAATCGGAGCTGTACTTCGCAAAAAGAGCTTTTCCTCTGTTGCAACACACGGGTATTGTCTGATTGCAGAAAGCATATCCATCTTTGTCACTGTGGTACCAGTGTCTAACAGTTCCGTCATACGAGGACGTCAGAATGTTATCCCTGTAGACAAATTGACGCTAGACTTATTTCATCAAAAGTACAGTTCATTTAATCGCTCAGCCAATTGTCCATACCCCTCAGGACTAATGTTAACCGAAGTAACAGCATCCGTATGACAAGCCAAGGGCCCAATTTCATTTCCTGTCTGACAGCACCAAACTTTACAAGCGTTTCCCAAACTGCTGGTCACACATCTTTGTGCAATAGACAATCATCAATTAAACTCTTGAAAGAAATCTAGACGGGGTTCTTTAATTTAAATGTTTACTTCATACTTCGTGCCATTCCTACTGAAGCAAGCGTCAGTCAAAGGCAAAGAATGCGGCTTGATAACCGTAAATGACACGTATTTCTTGGAGTAATCAAAGTGACAGTTTTCCTTTAGCTTATTCACTCCATCCAGGATTTTCCTTTTGCACTCTGGATTCTTAAAAATAGGAGCGGCCGAGAAAATCTCGTCCGTGAATTTATTTGAATCTGAGCCATAGTGCAGGTTTAGAAGGTCTAAGTGCATCTCTTTCCTCTTCCCTGTAGGGTCTTTGTATGTTAATCCCATTCCTGGGGGATGATATCTCAGAGTTATCAAAGCTAGTTTGGAACGCCGGAGTGGAGTGAGTACTTTTCTGGGTGCTTTCACTTCCATGACTGTCCTTGTTTCAGAAGTAAACTATCAAACTCAAGAAAATTCATACGTAAAGGATTCTTTGTATTCAGCATTTAGATTTTATTTTACAAGGTTGTTCTCTACTTTCCTGAGCAACGAGATTAATGCGACGATACCCGGGTGCTTATCAAATCGACTTGGAAGATAGCGGAGAAAGGCTCATGTTCGAATCGAAGTTATTTGGGAATTCGGATGATACGATGTGCGTGTTTTCTAAACTAGATTTATTGGTCATTATTCTGACACTGAACTTCACTGAAGGATATTATAAACCCTGCTGCCAGATCTATGGTTACTCTGTATTCAAAGCAATTTTGTCAATTTGTACAAATTGTAACTGTGTGTGCATAATAAACCTGGTATCTACACGCTAAGTTTGAATAATTGAAAGAGAAAATCACGTCTTTACCTTCATACTTATTCAAAATTCAATACACCTTATTTCATAGATTTGATCCATAATTCTGTCTGTATTCTCCATTGTTTCTCGTCCAAAAAAGGGAGTGAGCTTTAATTGATAATCCGTATTCGACACAAAAGGCGAGAGTTCCATGCATCCAATCAGTAGTAGGACAAACAAAGAGGCATTGGGGAAAGGAGT
>JAQGAD010002757.1:0-12358 GCA_034696625.1 Isotomurus palustris
TTAAATAAAAACTTATTTCATGACAAGAGTCTTTTCATCTGATGTGCTATGTGTGCAATGAGCGCGATGAACACGGAGGGATTTCCTGTTTTACTCAGATTTGCATTATCATTAGGCGAAATGTGAAAGTAGATTGTTACATTTTGTATTCTGCTTACTAAACTACTTGCACCACTTTGAAGTAAAAAACCTACTGACTACTGAGTTGTTATGGACTAGCAACTGACTGAATGGCAGTTGGAACTTCTTCCGTCGTTTTCCTTCATGTTGTGTTGCCTTCTATTTCCAAACTTTGAGTGTACGCGAGTAGGCCAATAACTATTTAAAATTAACGTACTGACTGCTCTCTCGAACAAGTACACAGAGGAATTCCTCTCTCGTACTTCTTCGTGTGTGTACGCTTCTTCCTACCAGAGACCTCCTCACACAACGTAGTTTCGGGTTAATTTCTGGCAATGCAATTTCCTTCTTCTCGCTTTAATGCGATTCCATCCCAAATAAGCGTGTAGGCGGTAGGAGCATCAGTATTGCCAACGGTCTCGAGAGATTTCTTCCTTTCGTAATGTCCTCTTTAACTGCCTTCTACTCTTAGTTAGTTACTCCACTGCTCCACTTCCTAGGCTTTGAATTAGACCATTAGAATTACAATACGGTTCAGTTCAAAACACACTCGAAATACCTAATCGTACAACAAGATACCCGGACCAAGTTGTATCAAGCAAAACCTCTTATTTTCTCAGTTTAAATAATAAATATCCACATCCAGTCTCCTCCACCAAACGAACAAGATTCACGTTTCACTTGCGAATTAATGTATCTCTAGTCCCTCTCACTCTCTGTGTTCCTTCCAGTGCAAACAACCAACACGAGACGCACTTTCGCTTAAGATTACTCGCGTTACAGTTACAGACTAGGCTTGCGAGAAAATACGCCAAGATCCACGTGCTATGTAATTTCCTACAAGATTATTCAGACTTTACACAACCTCCAAATGTTCTTTCTCGCTCACACATACATCCCATATTGTAATAATTTAATCGAAATTAAATTAAAAGTTAAAACGGTAAATCTACCAACGCACCATGCTGAGCTGTTGGTCATCACATGCAAAACTTTCCCTAAACTAGGAACATTCAACTCTTGTAGGCTGCGACTTTCACCTAGAGAGCTGACAAAACTTATACACAAAGAGACGAGGAAACAAGGGAAAGTAAAACAAAGTTTAACCTTAGACGCAAAACTCGTGAGTGCAAGAAGGAAGAAGGTTCCACCGTGCGTTGGATATATGTAATGGGAGGAGGGAGACAGGAAAACAAATGTGAGGGCAACCTCGATCTTCCAAACTAGTAAAGTAACAAAGCATAAGACAACAAATACTGGGAACAAAGCGGAAGCAATCTCTATTCTTTCAAGTTGGACGCGTGTCTCTGCAGATTTGACTTGGATAGTTGGAGATCGTACGATGATAAGAGCATAAGTAGCCATGCGAAAGAACCACAAGGGAAGAAAGTTTGTTTCGTCTTTCAGACTTTCAGTTCAGAAGGATGAAGTACGAGTTGAAGAGGATGGTTGGGGTAACTAAAAACAGATTTATGTGCAGAATGCACTCATTATTTAGTCAAGAAAGGGGCTCTCGTAGAGTGTGTCTGTTGTGTCCAAAGACACTTGAGAGACTCTACGCTATTACCATCATTATCATCTATTGATATCACCCCCTCCTCCTATACACGAGAGTTTACTTCTTCCTCAGACTTAGCAACACTTGAAACTGCAACTCTGCCGTACCTATAAGAAAGTATAGGTGTACTCTCAGAAGGATTTGGCAGAGACAAGACTTCTTCTTTTACCTTTGAGCACACACCATAATCGTATTTTGCTTTGAAACCAATTCAGGTGGAGTGGAATCTTCTTCCATACTCGTAATTTTCGTTGTGTGCTCTTCTCTTACTTTCTCTGAGCAAAACTACTCCAAAAATAATTTATTCCAAAAGATTAGTCTAAAGTTTATGAAGGCAGCTTAAACCTTTTCTTGGCCTGGAGAGTGTTGTGGAATCTGGATGATAATGTGTAGCAGAGTTTGTAGTAGTCGGATCTAACCATTTCATAATTAAGTATCGTGTTACATTGAAAAAGGTTTTCGGTTGTGGTTCTTCTTGTTTGGGTTCCTCGCATTGATAAACGGAAGGGAGGGACTTACGACAAGTCAATTTGGTCTTATGCGAGACGTAATGGAAGGTAAAAGTGGCGAAAGTTTCAATATCCATAATCCCTCATCTCCTTCCGGCGACAAATGCTTCTCTCCTTTCTCGTGCCAATGTCATCAAGCATTCTCTCCTTACTTCTTCTGCTTTAAGTCTCAACCTTTCTCAGTTTCTCCTAAGTCCTGTATATAGGCATTATATCACTTATCTACCCAAACCAACCAACTCAAGGCCTACTTTAAGGCTTCGCCATCATCCAAAATGAATTCCAAACTTTACTCCCACATCTTAAGTCCTCCTCTGCTGCAGGTTCCTTCCAAGTTCTTCTCCCTTTTCTTGTTCACTTTACCCAGCGAAAGTTTTATACCGAGTAATGGGACAACTTTAAAATTGCATATAGGCACTCAGGTAGATTTGCATGAAGGGGAATATCACCAAAGAGTATATAAAGTAGTCGGGGTCATTTCGTTTTAGCTCAGTCACTTTCCTCTTACTCTTCCGTTTCTGTGTCACTTATTTCTAAGAGAAACTCAGTCTTCCTCACGGAGGTTTCTTTTTGATGGGAATACGTGTAAAGAGATCAGTGTCATGAAATAGGAGTACTTTCATGTCCAGAGAAAACGCATCAACGTCGAAGATCCAAGATACTGCTGCCTTCCTCAAAAGGACTCTCTCGAAGAGGTTCATGATTTTATGCACTCAACTAGGGAAATAGGTAAAAGATGAGGGATTAGATAAGAAAAATGAACTACATTTTTCGCGAAATAGCATCTGTACCAATTTTACTTCGGCTGCTTAGAGAGTTTTGAATTTACTGGAGATTGAATAAATTACGGTAACACATGAAGAAGACCTCATTGTCCTCCGTTGTCGTAAGTAGTAGGCAATGATTCAATAGGATTGGAGATGAGAGAGAAGATACCTGAAGATTCGTGGATTTAAAACAGAAATAAACCACACAAGGGATTTAGGTAATGAAATATTCGTAAAATATGCAACCGAGAGAAATGTGAATATGAAGAGAAATATTATGTGAGGAAAGGTTGTTTATGAATATAAATAAAGGGGGAAAGCATTGCTTCTCTCGGGCTGAAAGCAGTTAGGTGCAGACTCCTACGTACTTGGTAAATATTCGATAAATCTCTTGAATTGCAAGAGAGAATATGTAAATAGTAAATGGCGAATGATTTATGTGGCTAAATGCCCTGAAGAGAGTTTTTATTAGGTGGTGCTCTCTCATGTGGAAAACTGTTTCCTTCCTTCTTCGTACATTCGATTACGGGGCAAAGAAACGAACTAATAATTTCATGTAGAAAGGGACTGTGAAGAAGACGATGAGGAGGAAGCACTAAGACGAATCTCAGCAGCAAACGGGCAGAGTTTGGCTGAAACGACTTTCTAGCTCCTTATGAACCTCATTGGTACGCAAATGTTGCTTTCTCCCAACCAGTAATGAACACGTGGGGTGATAAATGGACTCAAAATGAATTCCCTATCGTATAAAGATAGGAATAACTTTCTCGAATTAAGGCTGAATCATCATGAGAAAGCGGAAGCCCGTGTGGAACGAGGAAATAACACCCGGAAAGGAATACATTTAAACTTTCTTCGCTTCAAGTAAGGCGAGCATAAGATCAAGAACCTGTCTTTTTAAATTTAAATTCATCGACAGGGCGAATACAGACACTTAATTTATGTCCTTGCGATGATCTTCTCGAGTTGGTGCAAGAAACGCGGAAAAGTTTAGATGCGTAAAATAAACTTTAGGAGATTCGCTTTACAATTCAATTTGGAGTTTGTTTCTGCGAATCTTGCGATTTACTTTACTCCCTGTTAGTGTAATAACATATGACAGTATCAGAAAAGTCAAAGTTCATTCTATTTTTAGAGCTCTATACCTCATACTTAATAGTTAACTTTGATTTCATACACCCATCGTAATTAGCTGAGCAGATTGATGAATGATCTTTGGATATAAGTGAAGCTAAATGTGTCACTGATCTAAAACACTTCACATATAAACTAATCATACCTCCCTTAGAATTCGCTTATTAATTGCTAGTGATTGAATGGAAGACATGAAAGCTAAAAGTTTGATGGACTTTCGGAATCTGGTCACCACGAAGTGTGTGAATATATAGTAGACACAAAGCAATGATGAAGATGAAATGAAACCTCATTAGCTCTGCTTCAATCCCCACGCTTTCTCTGATTAATCCTATGTGAGTGAAAGAAGAAGAATAGAAGGATGAATGGTTGGCTGGTTGGCTGGCCGTCGTCGTCACTCCATCAGTCTCCATAATTATTACGTAAAATGAATTATGTTATGGACTTGCGACAAATCAGCCTGGAGTGTCGTCTTGTGTTTGACTGAGCTACTTATTGGCTTCCATATATACATGTGTACAGTGTTATATAGCAATTCCATCTAAAAGTTTTCACCAATATGTCACTCCTATGTTTACGAAATCCTTATCAAAATGAGACACTGAGCAACTAAGCAATTTCTACGAAAGTCTTGGGACAAGTTGGAGTCGGTTGATTTTCCTTAGTGAAATTGAAAGTGTATTCCATTCGAAAGGAGAGTCAGGAGAAGTTTCTCAAGAATAGGATTTGACAGGCCATTCTCTCATTTGTTATTTGGGACTAATCAAACGTAAGTAGAAGTGACAGACAGGGGTGTTGAAATGAATAAGAATGATTCTCCATTGTTGAGAAGGCACGACGCAAGGTGGAAAGACTTCTTCTTGTGAGTGGAAAGCTCTTCTCAATGAAATACCAGAGACACTCTGAAGGATAATTTAAATTGTGTAGAGGACGAATTCGCTTACAATCTACCATCACCACGAGTACTCCTCTTAGTGAAGTACTGCAAAAAAGTGTGCATAGTAATGAAGAGAAGGGTTTCTTATCGGAAGGGAGTCAAAGGTAGTCTCTAGAGGGATTACATACATCTCGGATGAGACGAAGGCTCTTCTGCTTCGAGGTGGATTTGATCCGGATCCGATTCGATACTTAGAGAAAGTAGGAAGTAAGAAAGGCCTTTGGGTCTTCTCTCAAGTGAAGCAAGTTGGTCGGATATCTTGAGAATCTCTCCACATCCAATTTACTCCGGTTCACTGCCTTTATTCCACCATATATATATTGACTTTATTCCCTCTTCCCATCATGATGATGATGAGGATCATGAACGAAGATCTTTCTCTCAAGACATTTCATTACATCAACAATCTGCTCAATTACCGAGAGCAAGGAAGATGGAAAGGAGCAAAAGAGCTGAGATAAAGCCTCTCTCTCTTTCTTTCTCTTTTATGTACCTACACCTGGGAAGAAGCCTAATCATCCTAATGGGAAAGTATATCTCTATGATCTTCACCATCTCACACACACAAACACATCTTCAGTTATGAGCCTGAGACGTTTCTATATTTAAAACAAATCTTAATGATACTTCAATCTTGTTTGAGAACAGTTTAATGGTTCCCACAATGATTCATTATGTAGGATGTAATTATCACGTAGGAGTTATTAAGTATTCATGTCTGCGAGAGTTATTAGAATCTTGGAACTTCAACCATGTAGAAAGAATCGAAAAATGCCCTTATACCTCAAGTAGTTTTAACGTTGAACGGGCACTTTTATTTAGAACAATCAAACAGGATGATGATCCCGATGAAGTGATTATCAGACCGTAAGTTTGGTTTGTAATCCGTAATACTCTACCTAAAGATTCTGCGGTGGAGAATAGATTTGCGAGTTGTAATGGGGTTGGTATGCAGTGTGCAACTCACATAATTGTCTTCCATTGAGGTGATCCTTTATACAAAGAGTGATTTAGAGAGTTTCAAGTTATAATAAATGATGATGATGGTAGGGAAGAAGGATTTCCAATAAATCCATTGTACCATCACGTAAATTAATCCGCCAACGACTTGAATAGAGTCAAATGGACCTCACGTTCACTTGGTACATGTATTTTTAGCTTATAGAAAGGTGAAACATATCTCTTCAATCCAAGTCAAAGTAGAGAATAGAGAGGAGACACACACTCCGCTATAGGTTTAATTATGAGATCCGAGATTGTGCAAGTGTGTATGAGAGAGGGAGAGAAAGGGATTCATTTCATATCTGCAATCTGTCTATTGCTTTGGAGAGAAAGTTAATGAGGACATTAGGTAGCTGAGAAATGATGGATTTTGAAAGCATCTGGCTCAAATGGAGGTCGTAAAAGGTGAAAAGATGAAAAGAGAAGCCGCCTGACTCTCAAGTCCTCTTGTCCCTGGATTAGTTCGGAGTGTATTTTCAAAGAGAATAACGCTTTCATTTCCATCTTTCCTCAAAGGGTTCATATACACTCTTTACTGGAGTCAAAAGCACTTGGAGGAAACTTACAGATCGTTCTACTTCATACTTCACACAAATCCACCATATTATTATTTCGAAGTCTCGCACACTATTTACAGCGAAATAAGGCAAAATTGCGACACACACAAACTTCAGACAACAGAACAAAGCCAAGTAAATTTCTTAGAACATGTACAAAACAGAGATTCCCTAGCTAAACCTACACACTGAAATCTCCAGTCTAAAAATAATTGACCTTAATGAGTTACATTCATTTTAATAATTAGTTTGATTTAATACAATGTAAGGCCGACGGGTGCGTATGAGTTCGTTCTTCCATCTAAGTCGCAATAGACCAGTTGTATTTTGGTCTACTTTCTCCACAAGTATTTTTAATTGAGATGAAGTACCTTGACTGACATGTAATACTTGTAGTAGATGTACACACACAGTAACGGGGTGTCTACGTGAAGGGGAGATGCTGTTGAGAAGGAAGTATGTTATTGTGCGATTTCATCGCATTCTTTGGCAGATTCGGAACATGTCTTCTCTCACGGAAGGAGAAGGATGAATTGAATGGAACTCAATCCAACAGATTTGGTTTTGGGCAGACGGAGAAATGGCGAAGGAATGATGCTCACTCCTTCTCCCTCGTGAGATTGCTTTCTCCACACGAGTGTAGAGTGGAAAGAGCATATTTCTCTGTCATCCTTCACTCCTTTTTTGCTTACAGATTGGATTCTTCTATAAAAAAAGAAAAACGTATTTTTTCTCACGTCTGTAAATTGATGTCAGTCAGAAGGAGAAGCATTATAAGTCATTACTCAAACACTTTTCAACAGCTGACTACAGCCACACCAACATCTTTTGCTCTTTCCAACTCTAATCTATCTACACACACACACACTGTTACTTCTGCTACTTCCACCATCGCCAGCCACCACCCCTATAATTCCATTCTCCCCAAGAATCAAATATTCTTTCTTTCCAAAACTCTCTCCTCACTCGATTCACATCATCACCATCACCTCAGAAAAGTCAGAAGTTCCTCACTTTCCTCCCCAATTCCATTATCAACTGCACAAAATTACATCTACATTTCTTCCTTCCTCTCTTCTCACCTTCTCCGTCTCCTCAGCCATAAAGACTGACGTGAGTTTTCTCCTGAATAATCTTCTTGACATGACATCCCGTGAATTATGGGCTTTCCCTTCGTTCCTGTGGTTCTAGTGGAGGTCATCATTATTACCGAGCTACATTGTGCCACTTTCTCTTTCTTCCAAAACTCTTTTTCCCTTAATGTAATCGATATGAATTGAATGGCTGTGGGTGTGGGAATTAAATATTGATATTGAGTGAGAGTGCTTTCCAATATTACGTATGTACACAATATACCCAACTGAAAACCGACTTTCTTTCACCGGTTTCACCACCACAGCCCCTCGCTACCTCAACTACCTCCGTACCTACCTACGCAATGTATAGAGTACCTATAGTCTAAGTTGTCAGTGAATGTCCCAATCTAGAATGATTAGCTTATTCCATTTCCCAACTCATTCAACATTTCACAGCAGAATTATGTCTCAATTTGTCAAGCTAATAGCAATTTGGCATTAACACCTACCCAAGACTCACATTGTGCTTGCCTTGCACATATCGAACAGTTCAATTAAATAAGTGGATTTGAGAAAAACTTGGGTATAATGGAATTTCTCCATTTATTTGCTTTTCAGAGGAGCCGTGTGAACAAACTAATTGTGCCTTTGGTGAAAGTTGTTACGTGGAAGGAGGTCGTCCCACTTGTCGCTGTCCACAAAGTTGTTCTTCCATTTACTCCCCGGTGTGTGGCTCCGATGATGTCACCTACTCTAATGAGTGTCTTCTACGGATGTACTCCTGTCAGCATCGAAATTCTGTTCGGATCAAGCACTCCGGGGAATGTGGTAAGCTTACGGGAGAAAACTTCTAAAATCTTAATTGCCTTTCTGCTCTCCCTTTCTGCCCTTTCTACCCGCTGCACTACTTTCCTCGGAGGAATAAGAAATGATTTGTGCTCAGTTATAATTACTAAAATGAATCATAAATAAGACCAATTTAACACAGTAGTTACTTTGAACTACAACAACTTTCACCAAATACTTATTCTCCTCTCCAGGAAACATTTCGTTACAAGATTGCCACCGTCTTTATTGGGCAGAATCACGCATTTCTGACTGCATGACTGAACCACTTTTTTCCAATGGATTTTTTCCTGTAAGCAACAAAAAATGGGTTCAAAGAACAAAGTCTCGTTTCTGAAAAGGAATTTGTTCTGGTCAACAGTTGGAAATAAATGAGAAGAACCTAGTGTATGAGCAAGTTCCGAGAAAACCTCCTCTGTATGTTCATTTCCTGTCTGAGATGGATATAATGGGAGGGAGTTTATTTTAATTGGATTTGTAATAGGCAGTTGTACATGTATTTTTGCAATATTGATTATCATTACGGCGGTGGTGGTTGCTCACGGCCGTCTTTTGTTGTACTTGGTTCTTTATGGGTTTATTCCATGACTCCAGGTTGTTTCAATTCATTCCCTGGTTTCAAGGAAATGGCTCAATGAGAAGTTTCTTATTGACATAAGGGGAAAGATATATTTATACTCGCTAGGAAGCGGGGCACCAACCGTGACCCGGATGACCCTGGGGTGTGTGGAACTTCACTCTCGATGAGTCAAAAAGTTACAATCTTCTGGAAAAGTAATGACGCATATGAAAACTAAATGAAGGATTGCAACCAGCAGTGTAGAGTGAAGTGGTAGTCAGTCTCACACCAGTCTAGTCACATCTGTAAAAACATTTCTTCTGTCCCTCTCCCTTTAATGTAAAGTTAATGAGATACTCAATCTTATTAGGAACAATTTTCTTCAATTTTTCTCAGAAATTTTACTTTGAGATGAAAATTGGGATGATGAAGTGAGGAGGGGGAAACTCCTCAAGAGTTTCCTGTGTGCAGTCTCAAGTCTATTTGCACTTTTTAATTCTTTTCCCTCTAGTGACTGTACGTACTAGTAGTAATGAACATTTCTCTCTAAAAAGAACAAGACAAGAAGAAGATGCAACATGGGAATATTTAGATGTTTCCTGTAAAACGGAAAATTACGTAAAATCGAGTTTTCTCCTGTGAGCATTCCGCCCACGAGTTCCATCCAATCAACAAATCCCCTCAGCATTTTATTTGTATGCTTAACTTTGGAGAAAACTAGATCGATTTATTTTAACTTACTTATTGTTGAGTTAAACGAAAAAAGTTTTATTCTGTTAACTTAAAAATTCGTGCACATCCAAAATCCAAGTTAGTGTTACGAGAGTACAATAGAAACCTTGTCAATTTTTGCAAAGAAAGCAATTGCAACATAAGGAATAAATGGAAAAACAAACTGTGACAACATTTTGTTTGCTTCTTTACATAAGAAAGGCTTGAATGTGTACAACTGCCATACGAATTCTCTCTCAGTCAGTCTCACTCTCCTCTGGTCTCCCACTCTTCTGATTGTAACTTGAGCCAATGGCATTCTATTCGCGTAGTCTTGGATTGTTTTGGCAGTTTTATTTTGTGTATTTTTGTGTTTCCAAGCCCGTGTGGTTTTGGCATGACAAGATGTGTGTGTATGGAATATATTATGAGATATTTCCTCTCTTCTAGACTATTCCAGAGATGCTAGATCAACTTTTTCCCGTATTTTGTAGCAATCATAAACCCCTTGATCGAATGTTTATGACAAGCTTTCTCTTCCAGTCGTTCCCCTATAAGATTGCCCATTTGTTAGCATGTCAGACTTGTTGTTTAGCGTTGTAATGTAATAATAGCGAGATATTTCATCCATCTCGCTCGTTGTATGTTGTAATGAGCTCAGATATTACACGCTTGTATAAATACTGTTAATTATTTAAAAACCTGCTGCGTGGCATCAAATATGAATCCTCCTCAGTATTTATACGCTTGCTCAAATATTCCTGACTGTAGTTTAAGTAATGAGTAAAGCGTATGATTAATGAGGACATTAATACGAAAAACAATCTATAAAAGAAATGAATGAAACGAACGTGCACACACATGACTGATGACACATCCTCGTTAAATAATAATCTTTTTGAAGGGTTCTTCTGCTCCGGCTTAACACATTTTTTCTTGTGCATGATAGTTTTATATCCTTCCTTGAATTTTTTACATAATGCTTCTTCTCCATTTTTGTTAGCATTTCAATCTCTTCCGACAAAAACATATGTTCAAGTCTACAAAAACGATGAAGAGGAAGGGGTAAATGATGCTGAATGGATTAGGAGGATAGATGGAGAGTGCTCTCGTTGTTCGTTAGCTCCATTTGCATTACATTTTCATCTCAAATATTCACCCGAGCATGAGAAGACAACTCGTATGCATATGCAGAAAGTTGAGAGAATAAAGACGATGCCAAAAAACACGGAGCGGGTCGTACTTTTTGTTGTAAAAGATCTGAAGGATGGAAATTGTTTCAGAGGGAATATTGTTGATGGGCTGGAAATAAGATGAGTTCACTTGAAGATGAAGTGTGTAAGGAAAGGAGGAAGTGGAGTGAAAAGATAAAAAGTGTGAGCACTTTCACATTGTGGTGGAATGTGTGGGGCATTATGATGAGGCTGATGGAAAGTGTCAAATGTGGGTGTGGGGAAAGTAGCTAGGACATTTAACACATGATCACTTTATGACCCCAAGTGAGTGTGAGTGCTCTAAATAATAAGTGGCGCTTTACGGACCTATCAATTTCCCTAAAAGACTCCAGCTCACTCCATCCCTCCCTAGTTGGCTTCAGTTTAAAAGTCAAGTGAGCGACTTGAAAGATGAGACCTGCTGAAGAGCTTCAAGTTATGGCTGGATTATTATTATTACACTACAATATTTTTATTTCCGTGTTTTCCTTTTGTTCCAAAAGCAGAAAGAGAAAGGACCCGAGAGGAAGAACGGAGGAAGTAACAAAAAAGGAAAGCAAATTGTCCCAGCAGTAAAACTTAATGAGGAGAGCAAATCATTTGTTTTAATTAAAGAGACCAAGATATTCCACTCGTCTCTTTTGTACTTTCCTCTTTATTGTCGGTGTTTAGATAAGTAGCTCTGCTGCTCTTACACAAGAATGTCCGCAGATACAGCAGAAGCCCATTGCGCGTGCAATGAGTCTAATTTCTCCCTTTTGTTCACTGCTGTTTTATTTCTTTCCTCGCTCATTTCATACCCAGTCTGTCACACTCACTGTCATGATTTAAGATGACAAATAATTTCACATCGAAGTGGTTTTTTTAACGATCCTCTAAGGTCCCAACTTGGAGTTTCTTAACTGCATAACGTGTCATTTTCTGTCAAAAATATTTAGGACTTTTTGTTCTATCCCAAATGTCGCCGCATGTAGCTTGTGTGCATACTTAACTAAGGCAATTACTAGTAGAGAATCGAGTTTGGAAATAAAAAGCACAAATACATTAAAAACCAAGACGTCTCTTTTGGTGGAATGGAAAAAGCACACGGAGTCAAAGGAATACACACACACAGGGTAATGAAGTATTTCGACAGAGAGGAAATAACGAAAGAAAATAATTTAGACGAGGGTTTGCCTCGCACAGTCAGAGTCACCCGAGAGGAAATTAATTTAATTTTCCCTTCATAATATTTGCATACTTTTTGCATGCTAAAAACTAAACCGAGTTCCTTTTTCCCTTCGTTCATTTCAGTCCTTTAGTCAAAGGAAGGAGGTTCTTCTTTATCCCATCCCATTGGATTTTCACAGGAAAGGAATTAAAAGTTCA
>JAQGAD010002758.1:0-12351 GCA_034696625.1 Isotomurus palustris
CTGTACGTGAAAGTTCTCTCCTACGAATCTTAAACGAGCCGAGAGTCAGTCTTCTTCCTCTAACAACTTTGTTTCATTCATTCATTCCTCCACGAATGATAAGAGTTTAAGAGTTTCATGGTTAGTTGAACCAAAAATATTGGTAAAGTCATTGTTTATCCACAATTAAGTACATCATTAAATGCGGAGGACACCTACAAGGAGTTCTCTCAGTTTGATGATCCTGCTGTGTCTTCTTTTTCCTCCTTATACAATAATAATATAATAATGAGACTCGTCTCTCAATCCCTCTCCTCTATTTACGGTTAAAGAAGGCTGTCTGCACAAATAAAACACAATATACATGCTAGCAAATTTAGCAAGAAAATTTTCAGATACTTCTCGAATTAATGACTAGTGTAAAATATCTATATCTACTATAATACCTATTTATAAAGTGTCTAAAAAATTACGAATTTCGCTAAGATCCATCCATTTGTTCAACACACATACTATTTATAATAGTAACTTCAGTAACTTGTGTAAAATCTCAATATTACTTGTTTTGCTCATAAACTGGATAAGTACAAAGGTTACAACGAATTCTCTAGTAAAATGTACAAGAAGAGTCTGTACACGAATTCGATATTTCAAACTTGACTGCAACTCAAATAACATTAAATAAATGGATATTAAAGTTCTGTATAGAACATAGAAGGGCCCTACATTATAAATTATAATCTAGTGTTACGATCTCAGATTAGATTCTCACTGATCTGGCTAAGATCTCATGAGGATGAATGTAATTTTTCGTGTGAAAGTTCACCAGGAACATTACATCATTCGAACATTCTTCCAGTATGACATTTAAATTCCTGGGGGGTTTCCTCTCCAATCTAAACAAATTAAAAGTAAGTAGCACGTTTCCGTTGCTTACAAACTACACAAGAACCACCAGCACAGAGTATTACCACTCAAAAGTAATTAGAAAAAGGTGAGATAATTACTGACACTTCTCATTAGATTCCCTTCACTCGATCGTATTCAAATGAATTTACGCAAGAAAAGTACAAATTGCCGACGGGGTTGGTAGAGGAGAAGGAAAGATAATACACAATACAAACACACCTTAAACATGCATAACACGTCGTGGCAATTTATTTGCAATTCAGCCTCCGCTAAGAAGAGACAAGATACCTCTTCTTTTACAAACATTCATTCCTCCTCTGTATCGTCTCATATCGCTTCTTTACACGAAAAGATCTTCTCAACTCTTTTACACTTCACTCACTCCTTCAGATCATCATCATCATCTTCTTCATAGTCTTTTCCTCTTGCGGTCTGTTCTTTCCGTCGTGCAAATCAAATCTCCCTTTTAAATGCATGGATGGTTGGTACTTGGTAGTATTAGTAGGAGTACAATATCAGGGAATCCAACACAGATACAGTACATCCATACAGCATCTCAACTTAAGGAGAAAAAATATGGCTTATCTCCATTAACGGCTGGCTATGAGGACTTTTCTGATTATGCATACACTACCATTTGTCTAGATTATGCCACGAAGATGTGAAAAGAGATTTTTTACGGCAACCAGACTATGAATTTGTTTTATAGTGTGGTTGTTCTGCTAGAATGAGTTCTTGGTGTATGCAACTTACCATTTAGAAGGATGCGATTGCCATACGCTCGTGAAGTCCTTCTTTCGAGATGCTCTCTTGTGGTTCATCAGTCTATACGAAGTAGAATAAAAGGCTATATGTGCCACAAGTCTTTATAGTACTTCATCTTTACTTTCTTGGCAAATCCAAATTCTTTCTTGTTTGTGGATCTTCATTCTGCGTAGGTATGTCCTATCATTTAAAGGAGTGGCTTCTCTGGCTCGATACCAATTACAGAGCATCGAGATTTTCTCTCCTTCACTGGTCATCATACTCTGACGTAATTGTAATTTCTTCTCATTTTACCGTTTCGTAATTCTGAATCGATACTTTCCATCCTTTCAAAATGCCAGTTCATTCATTCTTTCTCAATAAGTTGAGTAAGTATGCTTCAGAGTGAACTGTTTCCGGTGGTTTCTCTTCATAAGCTTTTAGTTTATGAGTATTATCATGCAAGAAGATTATGAGACCAAGATTTATTAATTATTTATGCATGCATTATGTACAGGTAGTTTTGTTCTTTTCTAGATTTTAGGGTGTAATTACGTTTACGTATACTAATCACAACTTTTTCAATATTATTTCTTCTTTGATGTACCTATTAAGTGAATAGATTATATTTAGAAGTGCAACTTCACAGTTAGGACGTTTGACGTACCAATACTGTGTCTGTCGATCTTGTTAACATTTATTCGTGTATCCGTGTCCAAAACCCTCATCTGTTAGAAAGGTGGAATGAATGTAAAAATCTCGTCACAAGATGTGCAAGACCGATTGATTTTGTCGACCTGTGTGGATGTAACAGTTCGTGTTCAAATCCGTTGCTTACTAATGAAGAGGATTCGCTTCGTTCATACACAGCAAACTTACATTATGAATAATGCAAAGTGGCATGCATTTGGGGTGAAACACCTCAGCCACTCAGGCACAATTCTCATCTACAACTAAAAAGACATTGGATACTTGATAATCAATACTTATCAGTTCTTCCCCTCAAATCTCTTGTCTTTCTGCGCATTCGTTTAAGTCGTGTTGATATTTCTTGGAATAAGGAATTTCATTGGGAAAGATGAAACTAAAAAACTAATCAGTTTGCGTACGAGTCACGATCAATTTTAGGATGAGATCTTGTGATCTGTAGAATTAATGAGACAGTGACACATTCATGAATTCTCAAGGAATGTGTGAGAGATTTAATTTCAACTAAGACACGTTCGATCTGGGAGATGAGTGGGTGTTCCATTTACTCCCTCGATGCTTACCAACAACTAACAACCAATCTGTCCTATATTTGTGAATTACTTACTCGTAGGTCATCATTACTACTGAGTCAATACGGATGAAAAAAAATTTACACAAATTCACTGAGATTGTCGATAAATTCAAGGAATCGCGTTATCATTAGAATGATAATGCTTCCTATTATTTAGATGATAGTGTCTTTATCTCCCGAGAACGTAAAAGAGATTGTAGATAGCATGTGCCGTTTGAAGCTACGAATGAACACTTTAATTCGGACATTTATTGGTATGCCATGCCGATGTCCATATCCCTAAGAATAGAAGGATTGCCGGAGTGAGATAAAATTAAGATAGACAAAGCTGACAATGCCTGGAGGATGTGGTTGAGTAATGATCTCATCCCGTATGATTGACACCCTGAAGCACTGCATTATTATCTTCGTGGACAATTACCTGCCCGTGTAGTGATTAATGAAGCGATAGATGGTGAAGTAAGCCAAGCATACGTACCTGATTTTAAAGTAGCGAAAGAAATACAAATGCATTTTTATAAGTCACTCTCGCAACCACAAACCACAAGTACATCATACGCATCTATTCTTCGAGAGGATTAAGTGCACGAAAGATTCATAAATGAAAGGCACTTCATCACCGAAATGAATTCGGAAGCATGCCTCTTACATTAATTACACCTTAGCTTATTTTGAAAATAATTGTAACTTTGTTCCTAACTCTCTCGTGACTTTGGTATTTATAGGCAAGAAATGGCGAAATCTGACTCCCAACGATCGACGACCGTTCGTAGAGGAAGCCGAGCGTCTCAGAGTTCTTCATATGCAGACTCATCCTAATTATAAATATCGACCGAGACGTCGCAAGCAATCTAAGCGTGGAGGAAGAAGGGCTAACGACATTGTTCTGCCCAATAATAATGGAACTCCTCAACATCCTCAAGATCCTTATGGCCAGTTCCCAGGTTTCCACACTCCTGATGCTTCTCCCAATGCCAGTCCCGACCCTGATCTGTCTAAAGATTATCGGAGAACAGGTACATTGCTCTTCACTTACCAGCACTATAATGATACGCTATAATATTATCGTATGCGGTGTGTTTTGCTTTTGCTATTGCATCACATTCCTAGAATATTACTGTCAGCTTAAATAACTCGAATACATTGAACTGACTTGCAGGGCCAGTAACAAACCTTTTGCAACAAACTCTACTTGATTCTCACATGGAACACATGCATCAACAGCAGTCTCATCAACATCTGCAGATGCACAACAACAATGGGGACAATAAGGCAGTGAATCTTCCAACCCCCGAAATGTCTCCACTGGAGAACTCTGACAAAGAAGGTCAAGTATCTGACGACACTCGATGTGCCAAGGCTCAAAATCCAGTCCAGCAGCTTATCAACAAATTTTCCAACCCACCTTATCCATCGAGGACTCCTCCGTTCGCCCAATTCCACACGATGAATCCGGGAGCTCATATGATCCATAATCAATCTAACAATCAGAACAATATCAATAACCAACACCATCATCATCAGCAAGTCCAATTAAACTCACAAAACCACCACCATCATCATCAGCATCAGCTTCTTCAAAGTCAGCTACAGCAGCATAACAGTGAGTACTCTCACTATCATCACAACAGACAATTAGATTTCTACGAGTCGCTCTCGGCTCCATTGTACCCGAATTCGGGTCAGTATAGCATTGGCATTGATCACTATGCATCTTGGCTTGCTCAACAAGACTCTGATAATGAGGGGAACAGTAGAAACCCATCTTATCATTTGGAACACCCTCCTGGGTCAAATAACAACAACAACAACTTCCCAGGTCACTACGAGTACTCGTCATCTCCAACTCCAACTGGGTATCCTGCAATGGATGCCAATCATAATTCATTCTATTCGTATGGCGTCACTAAGATTGAGCCTCAAGACAGTCTCATGTCATCTCCTTATGACCATCACAATAGTCCAGGAAGCACTGTGAGCAACGGCGGAAGCAGTTCTGCCACAGGGTCCACTACTGGAGGAGCTTCAGGTGCTCCACCAGAGTATGAGAATAATTCATCTTCTAGTCTCATCTTTAAGGCTCTCTCTGAAGCTTGCAATGGCTCTATTTAACCCTTCTGAAAAACTAGGCGATTTTACAATTCCCTTCAAAATGAGGTGTATTAATACGTTAGCATTAAACAAACAGCTTGAGAGAAATATTACATTATAGGATAGAACAGATTTCATTGTTAGATTTGCCTTGCAAGGCATGTTTCTCATGATTCATTTCAAGTTACAAATCAGAATCAATGCATGTCATGTTAGTTCACGTTTACTTCTCAAAACTAACAACACAGTCTCTTATTTACGAACACTTTGGCACATCATGTTATCATGTTGTTGTTCCAATACCAGAGGGGATTTCCAAAAGGTTCAGGCACTGCGGATAAGCATAGATATTTAACCAGTCCATTTACGTTACCTTAATTATTCTAATATCTACCGTAGTGTTGCAGTATATGTGTACAGTTCCATTTTTAGTTTATTGAGATACAATTTAGTTTATGAAAAATATTAAATATATTGAGACCTAAGTTCTTAAGAAGTATGATACAGGTGTACAAGGAAATCAAATGGCTCTTCCCATTTTTACAATCAAAAATTTTAAATGCAACTTCATATTTACCAACCACTTTATCATTAGTTAACTTGTATTGATTTACGATAAATATTATTATTCATATATTTGGGATGCATTATTATACACGAGTGATATTGAATTTTAGAAAGATAACTGCAGTTTATTGGTAACTCTACATACATATAGTTTATTAAATCTGTTTAACAAGAATCTGATATCCTTTCATTCATATGAGAAACACACACACACATCTATTTCATCGAATGATAGTGAAGAAGGCCCGAAGTAATCCATCCATTGATACGTTAATATAGCTGTAAGCATTCAGCATTATAGTTGTGTATTATATATGTAGTTGTTAGTATAATGATAATCATTTGCAAGTCTGATGAAGCTGGAGCGACAGATTGGAATATCAATCGTCCAACTCCGAAGTACAGAAGATCGGGATTGATTACACATCTCATATCATTTAGTCAATAGTAAAGGTTTATGTAAGTTCTTCCGATGGTCGATGTTCTGTATAAAATGAACATATTCTGATGTTATTACTTGTGTAAATATTTTTAACCATCTCCATTTACGCGATAAGGTAGAAAGATAAATCGTGTTAGCTCGACAAATTCTTCTTTAATCTCCAAAACTCCCGCACCTAAGCATTAATATAAAGTAGTTCATATGATATGTATGAAAACATGTACATTATCTGTAATTTTATTTAGTTTAATTTTACGATGATACCCTAGTTAGTAAAATAATTAAGTGTCTATTACATAACACACCCAACAACATAAAAAAAACCGTGAAGAGAAGAAAAGAAATGCGAATCGGACGCTTTTAAGTTTTATATTAAAATGACAGTGTGTGCTCCAGACAAATTGAAATTGTAAGCGATTATTGTATCCGAATTCAATAATAAATAATATTATTTTTGATGACAAATACTGAAAAGCATTTCACAGCAATATTTTATTATCCAAGTTTACTAATTGAAGTGTTATTAAAACCATTGGCCGAGTTTCAGCATACTGATTCACACACGACTTTAACTTTAATTAAGACATGACGGAGCAGTTCTGATTTACGAAGAATTTAAAACCTCAAGGAAATGAAGTTCAAAACTTGTTTAGGAGTCTTTTTTGCTTCAATATAAATCTACAAATAAAGCACACGAAAAAGGTGCAGGAGGATACCCTCCCGTTATATTCGGAAATAAGCGAAGCACATACTCTGAAGTCTGAACTCTGAGAGAGTATCAATTACTCTCTTCTTCACGACGAGACTCTTGACTCAATTATTATTTGAAGATGATATCTATCGACAAGAACCTCCTCAACGAAGAGTGAACACATTCAACGATTCAACGCATCACACAGGTTTGATTATTACGAATAAAAATGTTAAGTGCACGGAGCGAGCAACTCATTGAGTATCTCGTTCAATCTCCTCATTTATATGCTTATGGCTTTGTACCACATCCTTTGACAATTTGTAAACGTGCATGAAGATAGTAATTAGGTGGTGATTTTTTTTAACCTCCCGTATCAAAATTAGTAATCACACAACCTAGAAGACAGGATTCTCATGAATGAGGAAATGCAAGGCGGATTTGTGGGACGTGATGCGATGTACGCGAACTTCAGAATTATGCTGGGGAAATACACAACATTTCAATATTCTAAATGCAAAGTAAGTCCACACGGGTTATTCTGGTTCACATGAGCTTGAAGTGTCGTTATTAAGATTGTTTCATAGCTGAATTTAATAAGGTGACAATGTCATTAACGACCATTTCATTAAGGAAATCGTAATTATAACTGTACTATCAGCGAATTTGTTTACTTAAAGTAATTCATACAGATTTATGGCTGTAAGAGTTCCACACTCTCTCACAATGATGTACAAGTACAACAACAGGACATTCTCCCCTAAAAATGTAAGTAATGCAATGCATACTGCAACTTTATTACGTGTTTGTGTGAGAAGCAGCTTTATTATTCAAGGATGCTCATCCAGAAAAATTGTAGAAATACATTTAAACAACCGTAGTAGTAGCACACAAAGTGTTTTTGAGCATCTCACCTGTTGCAGTTAATCTGGGCTTTGTTCCAACTTTTGAAGCCTGCCGTGATATTGAAAGGAAAAGGTAATGAAGCATTACACCCTTTGAATGGACCAATCAAGACTCCAATCAAGAGATCCTCTCATCCAACACTCACCTTGTGAATGAGTCAAAGTATGAAACGTAACAATTAGTTAATAATTAATTGAGGGGATGGATGGTGGAGTGTTTTACAACTGTTGAGCAAAAACAACTCAGCCTAAGACACTCAAGATGAAGAATGAAGTACCCAAGTAGAGTTTACCAGCAAACCATTAATGTAGTGAGTCCCTTTATTAAACCCAATCCCACCCTGTGAGATGTTTGATCACTCACCTTTCAATTCCACACTGGATCGTCATCGCTGAATGGACAAATAGTAACATAATGGAAAGACCATCAAATAAAAATCTCATGCATAAATTTAAACTTCTTGATTGCGTTTCATTAGCAAAACATGTTTAAGTCCTTTTATGGTTTAAGGGCGATGATGGTTTTGTCAAATATTCATTTCGACTTTGTCGGAGGTGCCCAATACTCGCCTGTGGCCTGTATTAGAAACAACCTTTCTTTAATGAATGTCGATAAACTATGTAAATTGAAGGTACGTATATTACGTAATTTCAATCACTAGTTGACATTTCACGTCGTGTTGGAGGTGTTGGAGGAAATTGCAGCGTGGGCTGAATTATGACTTTTGATGGATGGCGAAAGATCCTTTCGATTCATCAACATCCTTCAAAAACATTCGTCCTGTAATTGTAAGTTCCAACTGCAGCACACAAAATCAAATCATTAAATTCTGTTTGTCAATTGTTCCAATTTAATGCACGATACAACATCGAATAATCTATATACGAATCACCTGTGAATATAGCTGTAGAAATAAAAACCAACCAAAAATTAAAAAGCAGGAACAAAGAAAAACAAATTTCATTCGAAAACAAAAAAAAAGACCCGAACCAAATCAAACTGTTACACATTTATGACTCATTGTCCCTTGCCTTGTCCTGTGAAAACAGATTAACTTGTAAGATAGCATATTTAATGATGGAACAGTAGCTACTGGAATTTTCCTTCTCCATTACAAATTGTGCTGGCACACTTGGTTCTCGTTAAGCATCCACAAAAAAACAAGGAAGAAGTAATCTTGTAGTAGGATTTTAATTTAATTCCTCCAAGAAGAGAGGGGATATTAAGGAAGATTAAAGTTTTATAAGTGAAGTAAGCCCAAAAAGGAAAGATTTAAGTAAGACATCAAGAAACCAGGTGAGGTGATGTAAAAACATGAGTTTACTGTGTTAGCTAACTGACAGCCGAACTGACACTCAAGGCACATCAACATTTGGACCACAAGGAGATAGTGAAAGGTCTCCTAGTCTAAAAACTGGCTTCTCTGCTACTTTCCTTCTACGATACTTAAGCAGATAAGTCCCTCAGTGTGACTTCGGACAAAAAATATTTCAAAACGGTAGTAAGGGAGGTCACAAATTATCCTAATTTAGGTTGTCATTCATTACTATTCCTCTTTTGTGTGCAGCTACTTTAAATCCCCCTGCCTCTCGATGTGAATAAAAACGCTTCTGTTTTATTTTTCCTACCTCAGTGTCACGTACTTTGTTCATTCATTCATTCAATCTCTACCCATTTACATAGTTTCTTGCTACTACTATCAAAAAGTATCTACGATAGAAAGCAAGATCACGAACGGACCATCCAAGTACTCTTCTTGTTTTTTATGTATTTGCATAAAGATACACAGGCAAACATCTCCTTAAACAAATTTTACTTCATGTAGAATGTGTACTTATTAGTTGTATCTCATCAAACCCAAATATGGTATGAGACTATACGTAACTAAACAGTCTGCGTGTACACTTTGCTCACCACTGAAATAACTGTGACGCTATCACACAAGTAAAAATAGCCCTTACTTATCACAAAGATAGAATAGAATCCATTTATTGCGTGAGGTTATAAAATGTAAATTCCTCCGTTAATACACAAGTAGATTTATTAATGCTGCACATAAATTAAAAGATTACATAAAATTCATACGCAGTCTGAATGCTGAAGAATGAGTTTCAAAGAATGAAAAATGGAAATCACGAGCTGTTGGCTGACGAGACGACACGATGCACGAGCTAATTATGATTATGAGTGATACTACGTACTTCCAGAAAAAGGAAGAGGAAAGTGGGGATGATGGTGAACTAAGGAAGGAAGGGCTGGGTAATTAAAAAGTGATGAAATTGAAATCAGTTAAGGGAAGGAAGGAAACTGGGAGGGTCAAGTAGAATAATGAGCCTAACCAAGAGATGAGAGCAGGTCGTTTCCAGCGGAGTTCAGTAGTGAAGTTGGTAAGGTGTGGCAGTCACAAAATCAAAATTCAAGTAGCCGTCGTATGCCCTGGGATATCTCAAAACTTGTTTTTTGAACCACTTCACCTCCTGCCATTCCTCCGTACTCGAATACTCATGTCATGTACTTTGTGTGTAGTGTACTTTTCAGATCATCCGGTGGACATTATCCGAGCACTAGATCAAATCTTATAAACCTCTTTCCATTCATCTCGGAACATCTCTCGTGGTCTACAGATCGTGTAACTCCAACAAACGCACACTGCTACTAAATATGATTTACTTCACAGTAAAGACCACACAGACTACACTTTCTATATACCCGGTGTAAATTTCATTCATGGCAATGCATAAGCAAATAAATATTTCCGTTCTTATGAATATCATCATTCCTCTCGAGAGGAGACATAAACCTTCTTTAGATTTTCATGATCAAGCAAGCTGCGTATCTTCTGTGGTATTTTATTTATGAATCAATAAAACTATACTAGAAAGCAATTCACAATTTGATTTTACACAGACAGTATGATATTTTGCGTTCGTTTGTCGATCACCAATTCAACATCACCCCATCGAGATGCGTAGATTATCAGCAACTTCAAAAAATAGACTTAATCACTTTAGCTTTTAACTTGGGACGTCATCATATCATCATCCGAATTGTACTTGAGCCGTCAAGGGGAATGATGATGAGTATGTGAATGTTGCATATATATGAAAATGATCAGCAAAGTCAAACTGGACAAGGTTATCATTAGAGAATCCCTTCCATCGTCAAACCACAGACGTGCATCCTCGTGCAAGTTTAGAAGCTGCTTCTCTTAAGCATATATAAGACTTATGACAAGAAAATACAACGCTCAATCAGTTTCAATCGTCCGATCCCAGCGTCCAGATGAGCAGAACAGTATCTCTCGTAGAAATATTCAGCAAAGGATCATTTATTTTGTTATGGATGAGCTGTTCGACGTGGAGGACAGACTGTCAAGAATCCTGATGAATTCATCCTTCATTCCGTCAATCCTATTTTTTTCGTAAATCCACGAATAGAAGTACACACTGCACCTGTGCATCAGCAGGACTCAAGAATGAATCTTCAGACTTTACACGAACGTATAGCTTCTTCACAGAAGATGAGTACCTGTGAATTCCTGTGTACATCAATAATACAACAAAATATGTTTATACGAAGAAATTTTGCTTCAAACATTGCAGGCAATACTTCAGTGTGTAGATGTTAAGGACGCTGGGATTTTCAGCACACAAGCAGGTCAACTGCAAGAGACTGAGATGCAACTTAAAATCTGAGTAGGTTTGGGTGAATCACTACCTATTAATACTTCACCAGTAGACTTTAAATTCAGAAAACATACTAGCCGTGACTTACTGAATTCTTATCATATACACACACGTATTTTTACCACCAACAAACTCGAGTCAAGATTTTTTTGTTTGATTTTATAATTCACCACCTGATTAGACTCTCACCTCAGCAGTTGAATTCGATAGTGATTAATGTTCAGCATTAATATTTATTGGGTATTGGGTTGCCTTATTCCATTTTTCTATTCAACTAACGTGCAGAATCAATTAGTGGTTGTGGTACCTACTGTGAATCTCAGAGTCTCTTACGTAGCCTGGGAAGAGGACACATACGAAGAAGAATGTATTGTACAAGATCTGCCAATCAAAACTTTTCTTCTTGGTTGGTACGTGATGTGCAAATTATTTTTTATCAAATCATAAATTTTGTATGTCCCATGTCAACAGAGTCACCAGGTAGCTCGTTGGTTGGACTAAATGATGCAGCAGCAGCATCGCATTTTGATTTCGCGTCGTGCTCGGCTTACCTATGAAGTATGAAGAGAGTCAAGGATATTATTCTCTGATTGTTATTCCAGACTCCAAGAAACACTCTTACAAGTCATACAATGAATGGTTGATGGTAATTCACAGAACGTAGATTGGAACTTTCATTCATTAAATGTCAATCGTTCAACCCACATCTTGGATAATGTAGATGAGTAGTCTCGAACTATAATTAAGTAGATCCCGTGCAGGGCCTTCTTTCAAGAATAAAAGCAGGAATAAACTTTTTTTCTACTACTCTCTAGGAAATATATTACCATAAGTGCTTAGTCATTTTTATGTGGCTCTGGTTCATTTGAGCGGTTGAGGTTCTTCACTATTGCTCAAGTGCAACTTACAACCCAAGACAATCTCAATATGATGTGTTTGAGAAAGAAGATAGTACGAAGGTATGATGTCGGATACGAAGTTCGTTGGAAGTACAAAAGACAGACTGAGTGTGTGCGATTTCATTTCAAATCATCGTTAGATCCGTCATTTATCT
>JAQGAD010002759.1:0-12349 GCA_034696625.1 Isotomurus palustris
GCAGACTCTGGAAGTCGAAACGGATTGTGGGTTCGTTATTTATCTGAAGGTGGACTATGCTTTGGCTATCCAAGTTGGGGCTTAATGTGTTTAAACAGTTCGACAGTGCATAAGGAAGTGCTTTAAGGAAGTCCCGCATGAAGTAGTTAAGTTTTTCTCTTAACAGCGTGTTCTATTGAGAAAGAACATATCTTTTAATCTTAATTCTTTTGATAAAGATGAAAAATTCCTTAAACAAGAAAGGAATCGTTGGGAGACGAAGTCGCCATGTCTTATAATGCCTCATCTAACATATCGTTTTGCAGGTCATCGTGTTTTGTTATTTTTTCACACTAGTTTTACGAAATAAACATTTTAATAAACATTTTAAAGAGAGTTATGTAGTAGTGCTAGTATTGTAACGCTACGAAATATTCGGATCACCCTGAGCAGTTTTTCCCCACAGCGCGAGCGTATTTACGGAACAGTCGTCGCTAGCGACGAGGCGAGTAAAAAAAACCTGGGACTGAAGTCCCGTAAAAAGTGGATACCAAAATTAACCTCAAGTAGGAACACCTTTATTCAGAGCAGACGTTGTTTCGTAGTATCCATCCACCTTGGTTCCACACATCTTCCCAATAAAGCTGCCCTGCCGTGTAAATTGCAATCATAGCTTGCAAGGAATAATTAGGAACTCAAATCAGTCCAAAGATTACAACCTGTATGCGGTGGGTTGTTGCTGGATGAATAATAAAATCATATTTGTAGCACTAGTGAAGAAATAAGAGATGTGCTTCTTTGATTCTCACGTGCAAATTACCTTCCCTATCTCATGAGTAGTCTGTTCTCTTGCATTCAGTTCAGCTCACAATCCAATTCGGGTTTTTGCTGGTTGTAATATGCTGTCTTTCACGATTACTTTTGTTACATAAGAGTGAGTGAGTGAGTGCAAAGTAGATTTGTTAGCACAAAATATTTCTGGTTTCAGTGTCAATTGAGTACAAGCTGGGAGGCAGTCATGCTGCTTCTACGAATACTGTGCTCAATTGCGGCCTGTGATCAATCCGGATCTCCATTAATCATTCGTAATAGTTATTCTCCTTCAGAAAACATCGAACAGTTAATTCAAAATGAGACAGCAGAAAACAACAGAATTTTACAGACGGACAACTGAGTCTTCGGAGAGCTCCTTGGAACGTTTATTTGTGCTCACAGACAGAGGATTAATTGAGGGCTCTGTACAAAGTAATCCAGAGGGAAGACAGTATGCTGCATTTCAGAGCGTTCCTTACGGGAAATCTCCATCAGGCAGGAGACGATTCAGGGTAACCGACTACTAAAGAGTGTGAATGAATGTAATTTGTAATTTATGTCTGTATGTGTAGGCTCCAGTGCCAGTGGACTCGTGGAGTGGGATTCTACCAACGAGATCTCCTGCTCCGGCATGTTTGCAGTTGGACTTTTCACGAGCGTTGCTAGTTCACGGAAGGGAGGATTGTTTGTTCCTTAATGTCTTCACCCTCCAAGTAGTCCATTCACTCTCAAAACTCAAATTGAATTCAAATCAGAAATGCTATCATTAATGCATGCATTCTTTAGGTTAGTGAAGACTAATTTCCACATAAATAAGTCCAATTAGACAGGGCTAAATATAAAAATGAGCATGTTTTGCAAAACATCCGGTACAATTTACGATATATTTTGCAGGATCAAATCAATTTTTATCTAATTATACAAAAACATGGACAATTCCATAAAATTTTCGCAAAAAAGTGTCCATTTGGGAAAAACGTCAAAAACGAAAAAACGCGTTTATAAAAACTGTTTTCGTTCCGTTCTTGACAAAAACCTTTTCTTTTCGTTTCGTTTTTGGAAAAAAAACGAAACGGAAAACGAAACGGAAACGAATTGTACGAAACGCAAAACGTTTGGTTAAACGGAAAAAAGCGAAACTCTTGCATCACTAGTAAAGACGTCTCTCTTCCTGTGATTGTGTTCATGCATGGATTGAATAACCAAATGAGCTGCAGCTCTATTAATTGTGATATATTTTTTGATTGAGAGATCACTAATAAATTGTGTGATTGATTAAGTGTCTACATGTGTGGATCTTGCAATATCTACGGCCAGCATACTTTCTTAATCGAGATATCGTCCTCGTTACAATCAATTATCGGTTCGCATGCAATTCAATTTTGTTGTTAAATAATGAAGGAAATTATTAAATAATTAACATTCAATCCATGTTTATTCCAGGCTTGGCCCGTTAGGTAACTATCCAGCGAGTTAGAACCAATTAATGTAATGCCTATGTTAAGGAGGTATCATTATATACTAATATACTATTCAGGATTTTTAAGCACTGGGGACTCAGAGGCATCCGGAAACTGGGGAATGAAAGATGCAGTCTTAGCCTTAAAATGGGCTAAGAAAAATATAAAATCTTTTGGAGGCGACGCTTCTCGTGTTACAATAATGGGAGAAAGCACAGGAGCATCCACAGTTGGTCTTCTTGTGGTCTCCAAATTAACAGATGGGTTGTTTCACCAAACGATATGTCAAAGTGGATCGGCGTTTAATCACTTCGCACTGATTAATGACACCATTTCAAATTCGAAAACACTTGCTGAGGACTTCGGAAGTCCAACAGACAGTTCTCGAAGAATGATGGAGTGTTTGAGGTCACAAGATTCAAATTGGATTGCAGGGAGATCCATCAACACAATAAAAGAGTTGCTTCTGAGTCGCCTGAACTTTGGACCTGTAGTGGAAAGGAAGGATGGCTTAGCTGAGGGGGACGAAGCGTGTTTAGAAGAGTCCCCTGAAGTTGCATACACCCAAGGGACAGCAAAGCGAGTTCCAATGATTTTGGGGGTTAATCAGGACGAAGGAGCTTTATTCACAGGAAGTAATCATTGAAGTAGTTTCGAAAACCATTTGTGTATTATTCTAAATTAAAATTTATATTTTATTCCAGTTAACTACATAATCCCTTTTAATTTGATGAGACTGAACACGAGATGGAATGAATTAGCTCCCTACGCGATGGCTTACGACGGCAACCGAACTAACAATACGTATGCAGTTTCTAGAAGAATAAAAGAGTTCTACATGAATGGAGAAGGCCGACTTTTTTTGGAATAGGAGGAAATGGATGCAGGTTTGTTTACGACATTAAAATGTTGGCATGCATCCCAAGTATTACTTTTGTGCGTGTCTTAGTAATTTTTTTATATACCTTAGGCTCTGGGTGATAGGACAGTTGTCCAAGGTGTTTATTACGCAATTCAGCATCATTTCCCAATTACCCCAACTTATGGTTACGTGTTTTTTGTACGGAAAAGGAATGTCTGTTATTAACAGAATGGGTCTGGATTGGAGAGATTGGAGTGTTTCACATGCTGACAAATTGATTTAATTGTTTAACAGTTCAACGTACGATGCTGTTAACAGGGAATCGGTGGAGGATTATCGGATTTCTTCATTCTTGACTAAAGTTTGGAGCAACTTTACTGCAACAGGGTGAATAATTAAACAGTTTACAGAACCAATGCATGAACAGTACTATATTGATAAGTGTCTTGTTTAATAGGAAACCGGCCTTCCCAGGAACAAATGGCGATAAATTGACTTTCCGGAAGCCAATAAGTGATATGGATAGTCTGCAAGTTATGAATATTGGGGACTCTTTGAAATTAATTCCTATGCCGTTTAAACGAAGAGTAAATTTTTGGTCTGGGCTAAATCTGAAAGGTGACCATCCTCCCAGGTGATTGTCGACTCGATTGAATGTTGAGATATGATATTTATATTTTTTACAATGCACTCTGCAAAAGACCATTGTAGTTAAAACAAACATTCTTACCTACTGGAATTGAGTTGAACTTTGCATGACTGCCCAAAAACAAGTGATTTCCTTTACTTTGGCCAATTCACAGTGAATTCTCTTTCACACTATAACCCTAGCTACACGCTTTTTATTTATCATCAAAATGTGCAAGCTTAAATAATGAATTCAAACAACGCATAATAGCAGATTTTCCTTTTAAAGACAAATTAGAGCGTAGAATCAATAAATAAATTACAAAAAAAACTAAAAGGAAATATGCTACAAGCTACCAAATAAAATATATAGCCATAACGACGTACATGGAACGTGTTTAGCTTTGCATTGTTGTCCCTAAAAATATTGAAAAAAGTCAAACTTGACAACAGATTATTTGGCATATGAAACAAATTATGTTCGTACTCAATGAGAATAGTTTTATCTGCAATAGTTTAGTTTAGTTTCGTGAGTTTCTCATAAAAATCCCACCATTTCGCATTTCTTTGTTACAAATGTATCGTAAAGTTTTTTTTACTCGTATTCAAGAATAGCTGTCAGCCTGAAAACTCGGAATTAACGAAATATATTACCTTAGTTCATATCTTGTAGAAAGGACAGCAATACTTTAGAGCATTCTGCCATTCTTGCTCACAAACTCTTCTTTGAATAATTCTATTAATATCCTGCAATTTGCTGGCCTGTCACTTACTATAAGAAATCACCGAAACTCGTGGAGGAAACCCTGACAGAGAAACAGCAGATGATGATCTTCTTGAGCTACATTTCAAAATACCTTGTGGATCCTGAAGATCTTAACGAAGTTTCCGACTCCAATTATGGTGGTAACTCAGCGGCCGATAATGGTGGTAACAAGCTTATGACAAAGTACGACAACAAGGGCAAATAAAGTGATATGGAGTTGGTGATATGAAAGTACTAGGCGTTTTTTATTTGAGAAGGAAACTATGTTGTACACATACAACGTGTTGGCGTACTTACTTTTGGACAGGAGCATTTATTATCACCTGATGGATTACATTCCTACCTCTCCTTTATGCATATCGGTTGTATTAAAAGCTCTCACCCCGTTCTGTTGTAGGGTACAAAAGATGAAGGAGAATTGGCACACGTCGTATAACCATTAGATTATCAACCTTCAATTTAGAGTACTTAAACCTTAGCTGAGTCGAAAATAAGATTTCCAGATGTTCAGTTTCAAATACTTTATTTTTACAGATTGTTTCGTATTTTAAAAATATTAACGAGGGATTCTGCACAATAATGAATTGGTGGGTAGGTCAGAGCTTAGGATCACACGAACGATATCCTTAGATTTCTGTCAATTCTTATCGATAGTGATGTCTTTAACTTTGTCGTCTTTTCGAAGTTGTAATAAGAAATTAAGTTGTTATTACACGCATTAAGTTTTATGGTTTTTCAAAGTGACCCCTGAGATGTGACAAAGAGAATACGAAAATAAAAGAAACTGTCATGAAATGATCACATGATATGTGATTGTGTATATATCCGGTATTTTCCATTTCAGCAATTCACCTGGAATTCCCTTTTGCGCATTGGATAATAAACCAATTACTAATGAAACAGAAGCCAGATTCTATTTTACGATGGAAAGATTTTTTTAAATAGTGCTGTACAGAATTTAAAATTAAAACACCCCTGAAATCAATTAAGCATTTAATGCGGTTATTATGATCAGAACAATTTAAATCTGGCTAATTGTGGAAAAGATAGCTTTAATGACGCTGTGACCTGCTTCAATAGAATATTTGTCAAACCTACCTGGAAACCCAAGGTGTGACAATCTTACCTGTTTTTTTTCTGTGCACACTTGCCGTGTTAGGGTCACGCGTTTATCATTAAAAAACTATTCACAATTTGAATATGCATTCCCATCGAATGATGCTCCGATATCAGACAAATCGTTATTTAGGGACGTGAGATGAGCATAAATGGGCTTCTCTAATTGGTATGAAAATAAAATCGTTGCAATATAAACGGGAAATCATCAATCTCACGAGCAGTAACAACATTTTGTTCCGTTCGAAAATAACCTATTTTCTACAGAATACGTCTCTTATTAGCGTCGGAAATGAAACAAGCAACACCTGTAGCTGTCGCCTTAATCAGCACAGCGTTGGTTCTACTGAGTGGGGCGGGGTAAGACTCGATAATACTTAAACAATTCTCAAACATTCTAACAAGAATTCTTTTCGAGCTTAATTTGTGTCCCCAGCAGTTTTGCACGAAAACTGAGATCTGATGTTGAGAAGGATGGAGATTTTGAAGTTCAAAACGGACCTGATCCAAAGTTTGCTGTAAGTACTGTACAACAATTAAAATTTCTGCAGGTGGGAAGATAAATATGATACTGTAATTTGAGGGTTCAAAATTGCTGCAGGCATAAGTTCTAATCACAGGTTTTTAATGAGCAATTTCTCAAACTTCTCAAAATAGTGAACTTTTGATTACAGATTGAATTAGCACCTAATGTGACTGCCGGAGATGATTCGGACTTGTATTCTGTGAGATCAAAAAGAGCTGACATTCCCGCAAGTAATTATTTTCTCTCGTCTCTCGTACCCGCATTTCGAATTTTAATTTATTCTAGTCCTTAAAACGTATTTGTCTCAAACAAAGATTGCCAGTGGAGCGCCTGCGAAGGTCTGACGATCCTGGGTCAAATCATATGCAATAGACACGGTGCAGGATACGTCTACGTTGGATATACAAAGAAGGATGATTGCTCATGGGACACATCGAGATCTGAATGCTGCAAAGCCGGCTCTAGTAAGAAGTCAAACATCGAATTTAAAAATTAAAACTAGAACATTCAAAGCTATTTATGTATAAGTAAAAGTGTTCAATAATTCAACAATTTTAGACCGACGGTGGACTAAAAAGTGTTGGGGTTCAGGTTATCAAGCTGCGTACGCATGTCAATCTGAATTCGGCCATGGAGTCGTTCAAACTGGAAACACAAAATCCTGTTCTGGAATTGCAATGACTCAATACGAGTGTGGTAACTAGTTTCACTGCAACCATCCGAATTGAAATCAAAACTTGCAACTGTTGGAGAGTAGATAGAAACTAAAAATTCTTTAATATTCGATATACACATATAATATGAATTCAAAGCTGAATGATTTATAAGTAAAATTTGCAACCAAATTTAAATAAACAGATTATCAAGCAACCTCCTCAATGGCTTGTGAAGCCAAATTAAATTTTTTTATAATAAGCTGTGCCATGTTAAACTGATTATTTTGCGATGAAGGTAAAATATATAGGTAACAGAAGGACTTACCCTACACTTAAGTATAAAGCTTTCCATTTCTTTGTACTGGGCTTGGAGTGTATATTTAACCGTTAATGGTTAAGTGTTTTCGGACATTTTATAATATTATGGTTTGCATGGATTTTGGAACCGAAAGTTAACTCAAGTGGAACATGTGCCGTGTACAGTGGGGGGGACACAGAAGTGATTTTGTGCAAGCAAAGTTGCTTCTTGAATTTATTCGAAGCTAAGGATATCAATATATGTGTTAGTTTACTTATTTTAAGACTAAAGCATCAATCATCTTTCGATGTATAACACTGCTATCTTCTCTGAATGCATGTATGTTTATTGTGTTTAGTTTACTGTTATACACTTGGAAAGTCATATTAGCTACATGGGATTGCGTAAATTGCTTATGTACCTGCACAGAAGACCCAAATAGTAGCAACATTATTAGATAATAAAGCTTCATATATATATATAATCTAAAGTAATTAAGCTCGAGTCAAATGTCGAATAGCAAATGAGTTTTCAGCTATTTAGTTCCCACATTCTATACGATATTTAATGAAAGTACTTGGTAATCTAATTAAACTAACTACTCTTACATCCTAATTATTAGTATAATTTATAACAGTGCTTATATGTATAAATGACTGGTGAGCTGAAAATTAATTGTTCAATGAAAGCATCTGTAAATTGTATTTCTTTCAATGAATTTAATACAAAAATAAACACTGTGATGGAACTGAAATACAAACATGTTAATAATCGATGAAGCATGATTATTTGCGAAAAGCGATATTTCATACTTCTCAAGAGAGACATTTGGAATTAAATATTTGTTCTTTTATTATTTCATTTTAATGTGTGGAAATAGTTCTTATTTTATGGTTGAAGCATTAGTCATCATTCGAAGTATTACACTGCTATGACTGCTATCTTCACTTAATACATGGATGCTTATCATGTTTACTTTAAACTTCACCAAATGTTAGATTTAGGTTTACCGAAAATGCAAAACATGCCAAGTCTTCATCTAAACTTAAAATTTCGAAATTGCTTATGCTTACACAAAAGACACAAATCATAGCACCGTTAGATTATGAAGCTTAGATTCCTAGTAAAAAAGTCAAGTC
Source organism: Isotomurus palustris (assembly GCA_034696625.1). Classification (NCBI taxonomy): domain Eukaryota; kingdom Metazoa; phylum Arthropoda; class Collembola; order Entomobryomorpha; family Isotomidae; genus Isotomurus; species Isotomurus palustris. The sequence goes on from JAQGAD010002759.1 coordinate 8,243, forward strand.
AAAAATTCAATTATTAATTAAGTCTGAAGCTCTTTAGTTTACAAATATTTTGGGATGTTTATTCAGAGTATCTTGTTTTTTTAAAACAGTGATTATGTACACAAATGATTGGCGAGTAGTATAGTTCATGTTTTAATGGTTAAGAGGAATCTACCGTTAAGTACTCCCCCAGGATACCAGGCGCGTTACAATTGTTGCTAAAGGAACTACCTGTAATTTAAACTACTTCGAAACTCGTATTGCTCCATCAGAAAATTCACTCTCAACCATTAACAAAATAACTATAGACAGTCGTGAAGAGCTCAAAGAAAGGAAGATTATCGCTAACAGTCAACAAATCTAACGAATTAATCTTCTTACAATTAGTTCATTAATGAACACATAGTAACCTCAGCTTAAATCTCAGGTAATCAAGCATATAAATATCAACTGACTCATGACTAGTGATCACAGATAAACCTTAACCTTAAAGACTATAAGACTTAATCAACTACAATTCATCTTTGTCTTCTGAAGGCTCCCCTTCTCCACCTGTTGGAGGCACACCCCCTGACTGTTGATAAAGTTTCGTTATGATCGGTTGAACTACCTCCTCCAGTTCCTTCTTCTGGCTTCTGAATTCTTCCGCATCTGCGTCTTGATTTGTCTCTGCCCATTTTATCGCCTTTTCAATTGCCTCCTCCATTAAAGTCTTCTCATCGTCACTCAATTTGCCTCCTAATTTCTCCTTGTCACTTATCTGATTCTTCAGGGAATAACAATACGATTCCAGTTCGTTCTTCGACTCTACTTTCTCCTTAACTTTCTTGTCGTCATCGGCAAACTTCTCAGCATCCTAATAATAAACATTTTCATTTGTTAAATCATTTACTCTAAATATAATTCCAATTTCCTCAACTTCGTTATCTGATTAATTAATATGAAAGAGCTCACCTGGATCATGCGATCGATATCCTCAGGTTTCAGTCTGTTTTGATCATTTGTGATGGTAATTTTTTCCTTGTTTCCAGTTCCCTTATCTTCTGCAGACACCTGGAGGATTCCATTAGCATCGACTTCAAATGTGACCTCAATTTGAGGCACTCCTCTTGGAGCTGCTGGAATTCCAGTGAGGTCGAACTTTCCTAGAAGATGGTTGTCTTTGGTCATCGGTCTCTCTCCCTCAAACACTTGAATAGTCACAGATTGCTAAACAATTACAAAGTGGATTATTAATTAAGCAATAAAAAAAATTCAACACCTGATTAAAATATGAATTCGCTTAATACCTGATTATCGGCAGCAGTAGAGAATACTTGTGATTTCTTGGTAGGAATGACTGTGTTTCGTGGAATGAGTTTTGCCATAACACCTCCCATTGTTTCAATTCCCATTGTCAGCGGATTAACATCGAGTAAAATGATATCTGAAGCTGAGTCTTCTCCACTTAACACTCCTAAAGAACAAAATAGTTTTAATTAATGAATGCTAGTGTTAATTAATAAATAAATACATTAATTAAAAGCCATACCAGCCTGAACAGCAGCTCCAAAAGCAACAGCTTCATCAGGGTTAATTCCCCTAGATGGTTCCTTTCCATTAAAGAATTCCTTAACCAGCTGTTGAATTTTGGGAATCCTAGTCGATCCTCCAACGAGAACAATTTCGTCGACATCCTTCTTCTTCATGTCTGCGTCTTCGAGAACCTTCTGTACGGGTTTCATTGTTGACCTGAAGAGGTCCATGTTGAGTTCTTCAAACTTGGCTCTCGTGAGAGTTTCACTGAAATCTTCCCCATCGAAGAATGATTCGATTTCGATTTTAGTTTGGTGAGCATTTGATAAAGCTCGTTTTGCCATCTCAACCTCTCTCCTCAGCTTCTGGACGGCTCTAAAATAATAATTAACCATTAATTACAGTTAGAATTAATTAAACAATTACTATAATTAATTAATTAATTGGAGATCGAAATAACCAACCTGTTATCAGTCCTGATATCCTTTCCCTTCTTTTTCTTGTAAAGTTTGATGAAGTAATCCATGACTCGTTGATCGAAATCTTCACCTCCAAGATGAGTGTCTCCATTTGTAGAGATGACTTCGAAGACTCCGTTGTCGATTGTTAAAAGTGAAACGTCGAAAGTTCCTCCTCCCAAGTCGAAAACTAAAACATTCTTTTCGCCCTCCTTCTTGTCGAGACCGTAAGCAATGGCAGCAGCTGTGGGTTCATTGATGATTCGAATGACGTTGAGACCTGCGATGACTCCGGCATCTTTTGTCGCTTGACGTTGAGCGTCGTTGAAATAGGCCGGGACAGTCACCACAGCGTGAGTCACAGTCTTTCCTAAGTAAGCCTCCGCAGTCTCCTTCATCTTTGACAGGACCATCGCGGAAATCTCCTCAGGTGCAAATGTCTTCTCGCCTTGACTCGTCTCGACCTGCACAAGATTTATTAATTAAAAATCTTGCTAATTAAGGCTTGATTTATGGCAGCGATGAGTTTGATGGGTGATGGACGATAGTGTGAACAGCTGGAGAATTGAATGTGTGAACTTACAGTCATGTGAGGTTTCTTGTTCTTCTGAACGACACGGAATGGCAATAATTTGGCGTCATCCTGGACCGTTTTGTCGTCCCAGTCACGTCCAATTAGTCGCTTAGCATCGAAAATTGTATTTTCGGGATTCGTAGTGAGTTGATTTTTGGCTGCATCTCCAATAAGCCGTTCACCATCAGCTGTGAATGCGACATACGATGGAGTGATTCGGTTTCCCTGGTCATTGGCTATTATTTCTACTCGCCCATTCTTAAATACTCCAACACTGCAAAGCAAATTACAATTAATGACGTAAGAATAAAGATGAATTGTTTTATCCCTGATTTGCCCTGCTTACCAAGAATAGGTTGTTCCCAGATCAATACCAATGACAGTTCCTAAATCCGCCTTTTTGTCGTCTTCTTTAGCTGAAGCAGTGTAAACGAAGATTAAGGCGAAGAGTAGTAACCACGACACTTTGAACGCCATAATTTGAATGGCAGTTTTAACTGTTTAAAAGTGGTGGATGAGAGCTGACGTGTGTAAATGAATGTGAAGTGTGTAGTTTATTGGCAATGGAAATAAATTGACACGAGGAGTGGAGATGAAAGAGTGAGTCTGTGTGTTGCTGGTGTGGCAGCTGAAGTGAGTCTGAATGAGAACCGGCAGAGCAGCCCACTTTTATTCACTCACTAGTATACGTGTGTTTTACTACTACTTTACGTGTACGTGTACTTTGTCTTCTCTCTCGTAGCACACGTGGACTTACCCAGAAGCAGATTCGACACGTCACGTTAATTCAATCGAGGTTATATTTAGCATGAGCTCAAATGGGTGTGATGAAGAGATTTTAAGTTGATGCAGAGCGAGTGAAGGAAGGGGAATTAAAGAGAGTGGGTGTGGCCGTGGTTGTGGGAGAAATTATTTAAGTATGTTTTAATCTGCAAGTTAATCCACTTTATTATGCTCTATGTGATGCATTTGATTTGTGCTTATTATAATAATTAATGATACGCATCTTGTGACATGGAAACATTTTGAAAGATATGTTCTTGAAATTTGAACTGGAATCAAGTAGTCATCCGAGTGGAATCAATTGGAACATATTATTTGATGAAAAACAAGTGGTCAACTCACAAGTAAATGAATTAATTGAACTTGAACAGTCTAAAGTTTAGTGCTGCAGTCTTTAATAGTAAAAGTGGATTGAAGGAAGACAATAGAAATACAAGACCAAGAATACATCATTAAAATTGACTGCAGATGCCTCGAATGAGTTGAAATTTAGTTATTTCTAAGTAAATCTAATGAATTTCAGTAGTAAAAGGGTATTACTGCAATCCAACAAATTTCTCCAAACAAAAATCTACTCCACGTATATTTCACTAAAAAGCTTTAACGCGATGGTGCAAATTCTTAGCAACGCTTTGAATTCCATTCTTATCCTTTTTTAATCACATACTTTTCCTATACTCGGTTGGGATTTTTTAATGGTTGACTTAATTGTCAGGTAATATTAAAAAATACTGGGGGATCGGTTTCCCGTGCTTGCTTCATTCTGAAGCGTAAGTGAGCAATCCTGTGTTTTGGGAT
>JAQGAD010002760.1:0-12344 GCA_034696625.1 Isotomurus palustris
AGTTAGTTGGGGTCAGTGGTCGATCACATTTCTTGGGGTGAAGTGAGACTTTTCCTCACTCCGTATTAGGGAGTTAGTGCTCTTATTATAGGGAGTTTGCGAATAGCTTTAACCCAGTTGGGGCTACCAGAGAATCTCCGAATTCGGGGTTTTTTTCCTATTCTATTACGAGTCAATGAGTCAGTAAAGCCTAATATTCGAGTTCACTTCTGGGGTTAATTTGGATTTGCTGTATAAGCCGGGTTTTCACTTTAGAATAAAACCACATTAGTTAATTAGCAATGAAGGCTATTTTTCGGTTTCTTCGGATTCATTGCATCGGGCATTTTCGTTTTGATTCTCATCTTGGCTATTCATAAATATGTACACATTAGGAACTGGTAATTGGTAATCTGGGATAAGGCCCTTGGTGGATTAGGTGTACAGAAGTGGGCAGCACCCACATCCCTGGGCCTAGTCGACCGAGGCCATTTTTACAAGAGTAAGAACCGTAGCATTAATTATTGCTATAATATTAATTTCGCCGATAAATTCCCAGCCCCTCTGCTTAGGTAATTTGCTGGCAAAAAAACTCAAGCATTGAATTATAGATTGGCTGCACCCCCGAACCCTCCTTTCTTTTCTTAACAGCCACAAACATTGAAGCAGTTTCAAACTAAAATTTATCCGTGACAGACACAAAAACAAATCATAAGCCCCATGGAGTCAAATACCCAACTCAAACTTGCTTAATCAGAAGCAAAATAATCCATTACGCAACGCTGAGAAACTTTGTCCCGCATAATTTCGGTCGCATAAGTAAACTTATGAAATTAATCTCGCATGGATTTGACTGAAATATGTAGTAAAAGCTAAACAGATTATAATGTTAACTTCAAAATGGGAAGCAGCATGTCATTAGTTGCAGCTCCACGTTTGGGCAAGGATATTATGGAGACACGATCAAGTAATCGTTTTGGGGGACCGACAAACCTACAGACCGACAGACAGAAAATTGGCGTACATAGGCCGGAGACCTAAGATCGAAAAGTTCGATTGTCTCTGCCAAAACTAGTTTTAGTTTTATGTGCAGGATGTGTTTTGGAGAAAACGTAAATTTAAATTTAGCCGCAGTACGTTCAGCTTTCCACACAGATCCTTCCTGATCCAAGCAATATTTTCTTGACAAAGGTGGTACGCGAGATATTTGTGCTGTTCGAGCAGGTTAAAAAAAATGAATCAGTTGCCACTTACGGTCCGAAGATGCATATGGTCTTTTGTACAAGGTCAATAAGATCTAAAAACCCGCGTCTCTCTATGTGCCTAATTGGTCCAGAAGTCTTCTTTTCGTGCACTTTAACAAAAGGTTTGGAAGGTTGGAAGCGATTGCAGATGAAAGAATTGGTCTCATGAATGACTTGCAATAACGACAGTAGGGTGAGCCATAGTGAATAATATTTATGTGCCATTTTTTGAATCAAGCTGTCAAGCTGCTTCAATAGCCAACTTTTTAGTGTCATTCGTTTTATTTTGAAGTAAAACCAAATGTTTACAAATTTGCACCAATAAATTGCATATTGTTTACATTGTAAAGAACTGAAGTTCTTCACTGTATGTAGTATGTAGAGTGATAGAGCGAGTCTGATGGAACTCAGCAAGTCCCACCGAAACCGCCATTACGTGTCTTCCCCAACCTCACTTCGCCTACCTCTCTCTCACTTCCTTCCTCGCTCCTCAGTCGAAGTCTTAGTTTATTTTTTTAAGTTAAGGCTCTTTTCTTCATTCACCCCAGTTGGCATAAGTATACTTTTAGAAGTACTTGCAGTACTTAATTCCTTTCTTTCGGTGAAACTGGGTTTTCCTCATTCTGTCGAATTTGTAGTTTGTCTGAGGTTCACATTACCTAAGGTTGTGTGTGTGAGGATTACCGTGCGAGTTCCGAAGTAGCAGCGTTTCTTATCATCAGCCCCCCCCCCATTCTTCACGGGACCTCCCATCACTCGATCTTCTTGGGACCTTCCTTCATTCTTCAAGTCCCCCTCCCACTTATCCAAAGCGTTGTAAGTTCTCCAGCTTTTGTCTGTTTGTGTGGTGTAGTTGTGTAGTTGTGTTTGGTGTCCCCTGGAGGCGATATCGCCAAACGAACGGGAGCGTTTCACATCCTCGGTAATAGACGGGTATTTGCGGGTAATTGTAGTTGAGTGAAGGTCATACGGTCTCCGAAGGTCCGAATCTTTTTGTCCCTGTCTGTAGTCCTCTTTTATTTCCCAATTCTTACTCTGAACTAGTATTCGTTAAAACCCCGAAAGGTTATATACGGGTCACGCCCATTTTCCCCCAGATTCATTTCACAATGCCCCGCCTCCTCTCGGTGATTTCATCTCCATAGCGACAGCGTATTTCTTCGTGTATTAAGAATAGTAAATAGGATTAAAGCAATAAGTAAATGTAAGTATAATTAAGGTTAGTGGGGGAGTGAGCCCTTGGGTAAGCGGCCGTTGCACTCCCTCATTATTAAGGTTAAGATATTCTCTATTTTCTGTGGAGCGAGCCCTAACGAGCGGCCCTTGACGCTTCTGTACACATATACATGTAAGACGTAATAACCTTTACAATACATCAGTAATAAATAATAGCAAACTTGGCTATTGCTATTTTCGGGGGACCTAGTTATTTCTTCGGGCTTTAGTTCTTGATTCTCATCAATTGCATAATATATTCGGACAACGGATATAAGCGAAGGACCGGGAAAGGCCTTCGGTATCGAGCGCAACGGACTTTAGGGACTAAATGCGAGTCAGATCAAACCCGGAACCCATAATTGTGGCGACCTTGCCTATCGATTTTGTGGGAAATTCGGGAATTTTGGTTGAAGTCTGTCAGTAGTTTCTGAAACGCTGTAGGTCAGATAGCGAGCATTATAAACGCATACCACAATAATCAAAGAGAGCTTGAATTGAATATTTTTGTGAATAATTTAAGTTAGACAATGGGAAAAGAGTTCAAAGATATGCGAACAATAGCCTGTGGCAAGACATCAACTTGTAAAACAGCTTATAGCTTTCAATTTTCGAGATAAACTCCGTTGATATGTGGAATAAATCGCATCACTGCGATAGGAGCCAGCTAAATTTCTATAGCTATATAGGTAAGACTAATATTCATGAATTACTTCATAATAGGAGTTCTTGGGATAAGACTGTTTGTGTTTTCTAAGTGTGGAATAGAGCAAGAAATCTAACCGACTTAATCTCTACTCGGGGGTGTAAATTAGGTTCTAGATCTGAATAAATAAAAATCTACAATTTTATTGAGAATCACGAGAGCGACACTCTAACCTTCACGCGACTATCTCTCCGCCATAAGTGACGAAACTACGCCAAAAACACTGCTATTTATTCTCTAGACACAGAATTCTCCTAGGATACTTTCTAGCAGCACATTTCATGAATTAATATCTATTTCAAGCTCACAAATTCTACATTCCCCCACCGATTTAGTAAGACATTAACTAAAACTAAACACTTATCACTTTATTGCACATAATGACTTCGCAGGTTTCTTGAATACTCCAACAGAGGATTCATTCGATGACACTTCCAAGTTGTACAGGCGCTGAACAGGTCGTAGAATTCTCCTGTTGCAGTATCCAGTCGTACTAACCGAATCTTCCCATCTTTCCCTAGCCCTAGTTCCAAGATCCTTCGCATTTGCCAGTCTTGTCTCTTACTTCCATCAGCTCCCACAAGAATAGCATAATCCTTGTGAAACTCTTCTTTTTCTGTCTTCGAACATTGAAACAACAGCGACAGGTATTCCTTCCGGAATCGATGCCTTAGCTCTTCGTGCAACTTTCCTCGATTCCAAAACTTCTTGCTGAGTCCCTCTCCTTTCACATTTTGCATATCCGGGAATCCTTAACGCTTCAGGTCTCATGTCGAAGGTGTCAATGGAATCAGGTCGCTTGAGTCTTCTCTCACGTAAGTCAACGGTCGAATGTTGATGACTGATTCCACTTGGCACAGGCAAGTCTACAATTCTAAGTAGGACAACTTTTGTCTTCCCAGCATTCTCTTCAGTTGATCTTTAACGGACCGAATCAGCCTCTGCTAGAATCCACCCCACCAAGGCGCCGCTGGAGGATTGATGAGAGCTCGTTTCCTAGTTTCTCCCAGTCCATTTCTTGAAAGAGATTCCCAGCTCCAACGAAGTTTCTTACATTGTCACTGACAAGTGTTGAAGGACGACCTCTTTGAGTGATGAAGCGATGTAGACCTATCAAAAATGATCCCGTTGAAAGCGACGCAACCATCTCCAAGTGTACTCCTCTGTACACAGCGCAGGTGACGAGCGCTATCCACCCTTTCCTATTGTCCTTCAGAAATAACGGCCCAGCCAAATCCACACCAGAGATCTGAAATACTGCAACGTCATTTACTCGAAACTCCGGCAATGTTGAATCCTGTACTACTCGAGCTTTTGCAGCAAATCTTTTACGCTGAACGCATCAACCGACAACTTTCCTGACAGCACTTCGTATCAGCTGATCCACAACTAGACGTTCTTTTGGAAGCAGAATAGGAGTCCGATATGAAACAATGTCTTCTCTATCACGCAACTTCGACTTGACTCTCCACAGTCCTTTTTCATCCTTGAACCCCAGAGAGTCCAGTGTGTTTTACTTCAGCTACCGAAAACAATTGTTTTTGTACCAAGAGACAACGTAGTTATTCGGCTTCCACTATTTCTTTCACCGACAAAAGTTTTGAAGTCGGTCTTCGTTCGTTGTCCAAACGATAACTGATGTAGAATCTAAGGCAATAACCGAGAACACGAACATTCTTGTCGAACTCTTCAAATCGCCTACTATACCACCAGTCTTCATCCGTAGATAGTATCGTAGCAGTTGAGGACTTCTTTCTCTCCTTGCTTAAGATATTCAACTTCATCAGCGATTAACACATCACCTCCTGGCCACTCCCGCCTATCCTTTAACCATGCTGGGCCCTCCCACCATCTTGACTCTCTTCTTGAATTCTGGAGGGCGACAGCCACGAAAAGGAAGATCGGCTGATCAGTTATGAGTTTTTATTCGTTGCCAAAAGTTTGTGAGATCTAGCTCACAGTTTTGGCAGGTCTCCGTAGCGTATTTATACATACGAGGACGTTGGCTCGTGGGTTCGACCATAGAATACTTTCTGCTTATTTTTCTGCTTTCTTCTTGAACTTTTCTTGACTTCTTGATGTGATTTTACCCTGACCCTCCTTAATGAATATTGTATTCTTCTTTGATCAGTTAAAAGTTTGTATTCATATCCATAAGTTCGTGAGATCTAGCTGTCAGTTTTGGCAGGCCTTCGTAGCGCATTTATACGTAGTAGGACGTTTTCTTGTGGGTTCGACCAATGAAAACTTTCAGCTTAACTTTCTGCCTTCTTCTTGAACTATTCTTGACTTCTTGATGTGATTATAGCCACCTCCTCTTTACTAAATATTATATTCTTCTCTGATCAGTGATGAGTTTGTATTCATTGCCACAAGTTTGTGAGATATAGCTGTCAGGTTTGGCAGGCCTTCGTAGCGCATTTATACGTAGTAGGACGTTTTCTTGTGGGTTCGACCAGTGAAAACTTTCAGCTTAACTTTCTGCCTTCTTCCTGAACTATTATTGGCATCTTGATGTGATTATAGCCGGGTCCTCCTTTAAGAATATTCCATTGTTCTCTGATCAGTTATAAGTTTATATTCATTGCCAAAAGTTTGTGAGATATAGCTGTCAGGTTTGGCAGGCCTCCGTAGCGTATTTATACGCAGGAGGACGTTAGCTTGTGAGTTCGACCAGTGAATACTTTCTGCTTTCTTCTTGAACTAGTTTTGACTTCTTTATGCAATTATAGGCTGATCCTCCTTACTGAATATTGTATTCATCTCTGATCAGTTATAAGTTTGTATTCATTGCCAAAAGTTTGTGAGATCTAGCTGTCAGCTTCGGCAGGCCTCCGTAGCGTATTTATACGTATGAGGACGTTGGCTTCTGGGTTCGAGCAGTGAATAGTTTCGGCTTAACTTTCTGCTTTCTTCTTGAACTATTCTTGGTTTCTTGATCTGATTATAGCGTCCTCCTCTTTACTGAATTTTGTATTCTCCTCTGATCAGTTATAAGTTTGTATTCATTGCCAAAAGTTTGTGAGATCTAAATGTCAGCTTCGGCAGGCCTCCGTAGCGTATTTATACGTAGGAGGACGTTTATTTGTGTGTTGGATCAGTAAATACTTTCTGCTTGACTTTCTGCTTTCTTCTTGAACTATTCTTGACTTCTTGATGTGATTATAGCCTCCTCCAATTTACTGAATATTGTATTCTTCTCTGATCAGTTATAAGTTTGTATTCATTGCCAAAAATTTGTGCGGTCTAGCTGTCAGTTTTGGCAGGCCTCCGTAGCGTATTTATACGTAGGAGGACGTTGGCTTCTGGGTTCAAGCAGTGAATACTTTCTGCTTAACTTTCTGCTTTCTTCTTGAACTATTCATCATCAACCTCATTTGTTCGGGTTGAGAACAATTCCAACTGGTTGAAAACAATTTCGGCGTGTTGGAAATAATTTTCAAAGGTTTGAAGATTTTGACCAATTCCAAAGGTTTGGAAGCAATCGCCGTAGTTTGGATAAAATTCCCACGTTGTTTATACAATCGCTAACGTTGAAAACAATCTCCGAAAATTGGAAGCAATGCCGACGTGTTGCAAGTGTTGCCCATGGGTTGAGAATAACAATCCACACCTATGGTAATGTACCCTAAGGGTTGAAAAAACCTTCATGGTTTGAAAATACCCATATTTTGAAATTAATCCCTACAGCTTGGGTACATCACCTCTAAGTTTAAGGAATCCCTACAGGCTAAAAATTCAGTGGTTTGGAAGTCTATTTCCAATTCGAGAGAATCTCAGCACAAAACTGGTAATTAATTTTTAACAGCAGCTGCAAATTAAGGTATCCGCAATGACTTTCTGGCAGAGGTTCCGATGGCTTTTTTTCTACATTTTATTAATATTCCCAAAAATAATGAAACACTACATAAACTTATTCATTGTTTACGGTCCAACAGTTGCCACTAATTTGTAAAGCTCCAGCTCCCCAGAATCCCTTAGCAACCTTTACTTGATTAATAAATTAAAATATTTCTAAGGGTCAAGTGTAGGATATTCTGCTCAGTAAGGCACGTGAATATGCTTTTCAAATTCCTAGGCTTTGAGAATCTGCTTGGTATGGTTTTTTATTTCAAATACTGGATTTTACAATGAAAAAAATTGAACAGTTCTTTTTAATTATAATTAATATTTGCTTCATTTGCATGTGTACTTAATTTGTGTACCATTACTGAAAATTTGAATAGCTTTGTTCATATCAGGTATACTTATAAAGTAGTTTGGCTGATGATCTGCTTTCGAACCCACAGACAACGGTCTTGGAGACCGAAATAGTGTTGAATTGGAGTACAAGTAAGAACTCTCGACACATACATCCAGCCAACTTACCTCGTCACTTGTGAAATATATTTTCAATATGTACTCAAAGACAATATTGTCACTGGGATCTTTCCATGTTTCAAGCAGGCCCTCTAAAAAATCCTCTACAAACAGATTATAAAACCTAAATGACCATTCTGCCATTCGTCCTATATTAACAATATTACAGTAACCAAGTACTGCGGAAAAAAATTTATAGAATGTATCGATTACTGCGTTCAAATTGAACTTAACTTCAGCCAAGTCTTTGTAAAGTTTTACGCATTTTCCAAGCACAGCTTCTTCACCGTTGGTCCCTTGTTGCGGGCGCAGTATGGTTAAAATATTGAGGATTTCGAAACCGTTTCCTAATTCCGCTTGCAGCTTGTACGGGTCGGGATATATCTCCTTGTTGTAAATTAAGCTATTTCCTTTTTTCTTCTCTCTTTTGAACGTTATAGATCCCTCAGAGATCTCCTTCTCTGTTAGTCCATTTACACTTGGTGAATTGATCGCTCCAGTGAAAGCCGTAATCGAAGTGTTGTTTGACAAAATGCACTGAGACATATGGGGGATACAAATTCCTTCATTGTTGCACACCTCAGCCTTGCAGGCCAAATTTTCAGGACACTCAACTGCAGTTTTGTTTGTTAAACACAACTTCGTTCCCTGGATGCAGCTTCCAAGTTCATGAATTTCGCATATTTTAAGAACTGGCTTAGCGAGTGCACAAATATTATCCATTTTTGAACAGAATGTTGAACATTTAGTAGGGTAACAACTAGTATCGTCTCTCTTGCCAGTTGGACTATACTGGGGGGTATGCTGGCCTTGCGCTGGAACGGCATAATTCTTGCTTTTGTTTCCTCTGGTCCAGAGCCTAAGGAATGATTTTGTGCACTAAATATTCGTTAATTTTAATGTCCAAAAAGACTTCAGTTGCAAACCGACGGATCTCCAAGAGAAAGGGTGTAAAGTTTAACAGAAAATATTTCTCTCTGGATACGCTGCTTGCTTTTTAGCTCAGTCAATTTGGGCTTATCGGTTTAGTTTGATATCTGTCTGTCTGTCTGTGCGTTGTACGGACAATAACTCAACAACCATTCAAGAAATCTGATAGAAATTTCATACACGCACTCCTTGGGTAAATACAAAGGTCGCCGGTCGTTTCAAATTTTAATGGAAACCCAGTCAGTGATGGGGGTCAAAACCGTATCACCCGATAGGGTCAATCAATTCCAATTAACCGATTTTAACAGTTTTATCAAATAATTCAATCTGTGCTCATAAAATAAAAGAATAAGTGAAATTGTTTGTCCCAGTCGGGTCTTTAGGAGAGCGGTGGTGGTCAATTATGTGCAACCTGAAAGATTCCTCTCCTTCTAACTGGCCGATTAATCTAATTATTTTCAAAACTTATTCATTAAAAGTTTGGTCTGATTAATCTACCGATCGGTGTGGTTCAAATTCATCTGGTTGTAGAAATGTTTTCGCTTCTGATTAGCCGGGTAGAAATATTTAATTAAATTTTTGAGATTATTGTAAAACTAGTTGGCTGGGCTATAGACACTGCTTGGCATGAACTTTTTCGATTTAAAGATAAGTCAATAAAGAGTAGCAAAATATTAATTATGCACGAGTAAGTTTCGTGCTTGACTTTCGCAACCGTTTCGTTTCCACCTCCAAATGGAGCATTTGGTTTAGCTTGGTTTCAGACTGTTAAAAGTGTTGAAACAATTTCAGATAAGAAACGAACAAGTGGGTAGGTATGTTATAATTTTGTCCAACTTCAAAATTAAAACGATGTAAAAACCTTTTGCAAAACGAAATTATTTTTAGCCAAATACGCAAATTTAGCAATTACATAATAGCTTTTCACAATATTCTTCAATTTGAGAAAGCAAGCTTGAAACGAATGAACGAGTTTAAAAAATCTATTTTCATCAACCAATTTTTGTTTTTGCAACAACAAAAAGAAAAACGTTCGGATAAAAGCAAAATGAACGAAATTGATGGACTAAACAAGGAAATGGAAATTAACCCTTTCACCAGTGGGAAAATTTCTCTCGATAGGTTATCATGGGAAGTTTTCATGAACATAGTTTACCTTATCTTGGAGCATAGTTTCTAAGAAACCTTTGTTATCACGGGCGAGACAAATTACATTTTGGTACCCAAATACGGACGATTTTTGAGGATTATCGTACAGTAAAACTTTTATAATTTGAAACTAAAATATAATGAAACAGTAAACGAAATCAACAGGGTTACCGATGAAATCAATAATGCTTAACCGTATGATAATTCTGATGACATTTAACAGGGCAAAGTGAAACTTTACAAGTTGAACACCCATATATATAGAATAGAAATAGCGATTATAATTTGAAACTTAAATACGCTAACACAGTTACCTAAATAGTTAACTGTGTTAGTGTATATACATTCATAATAATTAAATGTATGACAACGTTGATGATAGTATGCAGGAACTCTGGCACCTCAAAATGGACATAACTTCTTCCTCTTTTTCAACTATTATTGTGGTAGCAGTGGTAGCACACAATTGACTTGCAGCAGGTCGCCCTCGAGTCGATGACTGTGTCGAACAAGCAGTGTCGAATTCCTTCCCGAAGAAACTGTTTTCCCTGTGTGACCCCGGGAAGACCCATCTAACCGTTAGACAGTTTCCCGTTGTGTCAGCGTATCTGTTTGTTTCAAGCACAATCAACCGACGTGCGTCTGCTGAAAAAAGCCTATGAATACTTGTTTCGGGGGGAGTCTGGTGTGAAATTCCACTTTGAATCGCTGGAGTCGAAGTCTTCAGCAGTGGTGGGACTAAAGTCTTGGACTACAGTCCAGTTCAATACAGCTGATGTTACTGGAGCAGACCAAGTTATTCCTCCTGTAACAAATATTTCACTGTCCTCATCTGTGCTCACCGAATCTTCATCCTCTTTCACCTCCCAGACTCCTCTTCAGAGTCAGCGTTTGCGAAAATTTCTGTAAACAAAAAACAGATTCACATTTCTGAAGCAGTACTGGGATTTCAGCCTTACCTAATTCCTCGACGGTGTTAGTAGAGTTTCGCTCAGGAGTGACAGCAATTACTTCTTTGTTGTTTCCTTCCTCCAAGAAACATGTCTTGAGACTGTTCCCAGTCTGATCCAGATCTGTCCATCCTGATTCAAATTTAGGAACTATTGTCGTGAATGTCAAAACCGATTAATCTACTCTCTTGAGTGATCCTCGTTGGCTTTTTTTTATTTTCTAAAACATCAATTGATATCGGTACGCATGAGAACTAAAATTCTGGTGGAAATCAATTGATGGCCATACGTCGCTAGGCTTGTTTAGTTACGGCATCAATTTATGTCCGTACACGGTAACGCACAAGAACATGGAAACATCAATTGATATCCATACGCATGAAGGCACAGGAGTTGGAAAACATCAATTGATGTCGGTACTAGTGAAAGGGTTAAGCAAATTTGTTTACTAGTTGTGTCTAGGCTGGAGTCGAATTAAGAATGAGAGGCAATCCTACACCATTTAACACCATTGCAGACAAACCTAGCTGAGTCTTTTGAAACTAAGGATCCATAGGCCATAACTGTTGGCAAGGAAAGACCGTATAGGAAGAATTTGTTAAGTTACTAATGGTACTCCACTTTTAGTACTTAAGCTACTAGTGCCGACGATAGTTAAAGTTAAAGAGCAGGGTTGTGGCCTGATTTGTTTTGGTTAACAATTGCGAATTACTTCATGATTGTTTATTGCGTTCCGTCTTCAAAGTTATAGAGAACTTGTTGAGCAAATGTTCAGACAAGAGAGTAGAGTAAACATTCGTATGGTCAATTGAAGGTATGAAATGAAAAGATGACGGAGGAATAGGGATATCCAGCTGAGAATCTTGGCAGTTTAAAGGTGTACACCAAACCACACCATACAGCTGACCGCCTTCCGACTAGCCCAAATAAATATTTCTTGTACCGATTCAGCTTCTTATCCTCTAAAATCAGTTACAAACATAATTTAACCCGTATGAGATGATTTTCTTCTCAAAAATTTTTTTCCAAATTTCTATTGAACTTCTGGTAAAACTTAAAATACCACAAAATGTTCAAAATCAAAAGCGACAACATATGAAAATTATGATGTAAATAAAAGGATGTTTACTTTCTTCGCTTTTTGTCAAAAAATATGGTTGACGATACTGATGCTTAATTCCTAGCTTGTCTAAAGCAATGCCAGACCTGGCCATCTGCAATGGTGCTAGGATGGCTTGCTTATAATATGGACTGGAATCTGAACTGATAAACGCAGGATCCATCGGTATGGGGCCAGTGGTACTCCCCAAAAAATTAGTAGCAAACACTTGAATTCGCAACTCCTCATCTAATCTTCATTAAGTTTCTTCTCTATAATCGCTTCTTCTCTACCTTATAGTTCATATCCTATTATTCATGTTACTATTAATTGCCTTTATGACAAACTTGACTTGTTGGGGCTATGTATTTGTGAATACAATCTAGCTGTTCTTATTTCTGAAACTCATTTAAATTTTGGCCAACCATATCCTAATTTACAAATTCCTGGTTTCTCATTTCTAAGACAAGATAGAACTTGCTTTTGGGGTGGGCATGGATGTTTCGTTAACGCAAATGGTCTTACTCTTAGCAACCAGCTATTTAATGGTCCCACACTAATTTCAGGGTCAATCTAGTCTGTGCACAATCAACACACATATATCATGGATATTTTGGATTTAAGCTTAGACTTCTCTGTGATGGGATGTGTAGAGTCCAGGTAGACTTGTCTACACAGTCAGTCTCTCTCCGTCTCCCGTCCATATCAGTAGT
>JAQGAD010002761.1:0-12344 GCA_034696625.1 Isotomurus palustris
TACTTGCCATGTTCCACCCACAGGGGCTGCTCCAGGGACACAAAGGTCGAGCAATTCGACATTTACCACTTTGACTTCATCTTCAGCTGCCACAACGGATAAGCTGAGAGCCACAACAACAACGAGAATTAGTTTAAACGTCATGTTGAGTGAAGTACTGGGGTTAGAGAGAAGCTGGTAAACCTGCTGAATTGGGAATGATGGAATTCTTGCAAGATTACATCCCATTTATACAGGTGTGTTGTTCGTTCGTTCATCCAGTCCAAAGCTTATAACTCATCTTGTAGTCTAAGTCGTATTTCTATTATTTGCAGTGCTCTTTAGTTGTTAGTGAAGTACATAAGCTAATTAGCATAGCTATTACAGCCTCCATCGTCATCCTGCATGCAATTTGCGTTGCATTGTCGAGTTTGGTATAATCCTTAATCTCTTCCAAGAACTCTTGGTTGTTTTTCTCTTCATAGCTAAGTGAAGTAGTTAATGATTTTAACAATTAGCGATTGGGGAATTTAAGGATAGCATCGTTAAATCATTTTTCATTCAGGCACAACTTGAGTTTACTGAATTAATGTATCCTGTTCCTTCCTAAGCAAACCAGCCATGCCAATCATGAGGATGAGGATAAGTATATACTTTAAAACACAAACGACAAAACTAACCTTGGTTGTTGGTGTGTTAGAAAATTGCTTTGCTTTGTAATTAAATAAAACGATAAATAAAAGTTTATGACAGCTATTGAAGTGATTTTAGTGAATTAAAAATGTGTAGCTTGGTACTCTGGTTTCAGATATGCATAAAGTTGCTGATGATGCTGCATGGAACTGAATAACATTAATAAGTTAATTGATTTGAAATCCACATATTTTGGCAAGGTTGCTTAGTTCAAAGAATTTTTGCATGCAATTTCTTCAGAGTCATGGGAGTCATATCATCATGGATCGAAAACTCACTTTGAAGTCTGAAGAGTTAAACTTGTCCTGGTACAGGTTAGTGATGGGTAATCTAATCATCAACTATTTAAAGTACGTCTCGTTTTATGGGTGCATTATATTTAAGAGTGTATTCATAGATTCAGTAATTTCTGACTTGACAGTTGCCCGTATTTTGAATTCTCGATATCAAATGGAAGGAAGATCTGTAAAAGCCTTGAATGCAAGGAAATGAGATATTAAGTTAGAGTTAGGAACAGATTGTTACTTAATAAGCAACATAGTCAATAGTAGCCTGAATTTGTTTAATGAAAATAAGCTGAATTTTACATTTTCTCATCTTTTCATGGTCTATTTCCTTCCACTACAATAAAATCCCTTACAGCCTTGCTCGCAACGCTTCCAAAGACGGTAGGATAGTCATACTGGCCACAAGGATTCATTCCCCAAGAAACTATTCCTGCCAAGTAGTCTGCTCCGGTGGAATCTTTGCAAACCAATGGCCCTCCCGAGTCCCCATTGCACCTGCAATTAAATTATTCCATGCTGAAATGTTTTTGTACATTATTTATAGAAATCTAATCCGTATTAGCTTTCAAACGTACGATCCGATATTGGCGAAAGATTCTAATCCTCTCGCACAGACCATCGTCTCGTCAACAATTGTTATCCCATCATATGCATCACTGCAATTTGCTCTTGTAAAAATCTCAAGATCGACTTTTTGCAGAGCATCAGGAACTACGGCTGGAGTTCCTCCAGTTGGATTAGAATTTCCCCACCCCGAATTTATACACTTTCCAACAGGTTCGACTCCTTCACCAGCGAATTTCAGAGGTTGCACAAACTGATTTAAAGTAAAGGGCATTGATACAGTGATGACTCCGACGTCATGCGTCAATGTGTACCCATCAAAGTTGTCGTGCCAGATAAGCCTCTTAGGCACTCGAACTTGCTGCGATTCTTCAGATATTTTGATGTTGTGAGCTCCAGCTACTATGCTTAGTCGACTAATATCTTGATTAGCCACACAATGAGCTGCTGTCACAATATGAGTTGAATCGATAATTGTCCCTCCGCAATTGTGATATTTGTCACCGAAAATCGGTTGAACTTGGATGGAAACCTGCCACGGAAGTTCATTAGGAGTAGCATCACTGCCTCCGATGATCTTCAAATCAGGAGATGAAGTCAGAAGTCCTTTGCTGTTCACAAATCCTGCAGTAGGGAGACTTGGCTTTGTCTCAGTCTGTGGGAGTAATCCACACCCAACCAGTCCTATAACTACCAGGATCCTCATTGCAAAACTGGTAGTATAGTGTGCAAGCGTCGAGTATCAAATCAGAAGTATTTCTCTAAGCTTTTCATTGAAAGATTGGACGATGGTCATTGCATGGAAAGAATGAAATAATTTTGTTATGTGATAAGTCTAATTATTCAATTATCTAGAAAGGTTGAAGGCAAAATTCTCACGGGCATCGTGTGTCATTGGGAGTTGAAGTTGAGTATTTTGTGAATTGTACCGTTTGCGTTTGAGTTTCGAGATAAGCGTATAGTTTAACTTGGGTCGATGTTTCATTCGAAAGTCAATGCCAATTAATACGATGAGACTATGAGAGTATGACATTCAATCCTTCATTGAACAATATCCATTGTGTATCTCACTTAGCAGATACTTATCATCGATAATCGAACGACCTAACTTTAATCTCAACATGTTCGAGTTTCTGATAAATCATGTAAAGTTTTCCCTCACGCACGACCACGCTCAGTTCTTTGTCTTCAACAGCTAACAAAGAAGACTAAATCCTGCGTGTTGAGAAACAGCGCGAATCTAACCGTTTGAATACAACGTGGTGTTGCTGGTAGTGCGAGCAGAGAGCATGCAGTATTGAAGTGAATTTCAGTGAACAAACAAGTTGGAAATTGTGACTGTGATTAGGAAACACTTCGTTATTTTGCAATTTAGTTTGAAAAAGTCGTCTAATAATCATGGGGAACTTCAAAAAGAAGAATCGTTCTATGATGAAGAACTTCGGAGTTAATGCGCAAAAGAAAAAGAGTGGGGGTGACGAGGAAGTGCAGGTGAAGGCGAAGGCTGCGAAGATAGTGAACAAGGAAGACGTTGAGGTAGATTCAGGCGATGGCATTTCCGATGGAGAAGTAGAGAAGACAAGTATTCCTAGCAATTGTAAGTTTCGAATATAAATGATATCAATAATGAGTTGTAGTTGATAGTTGATAGTTAGTAAGGCGCACATTGAAAGTAATTGATTTCTTCATTTATGGTTATAGTGCCTGGAACTGCAATTGGAGCGGCTGTTTCAGTGGATGAGGAGAAACCATTTAGTGCGTTGAATTTATCGGAGCCGACGGCGAAAGCTATGGAAAAGATGGGCTTCACGCAAATGACGGAAATTCAAGCCAGAGCTATTCCACATCTGCTTGAAGGCAGAGACTTAGTGGGTGCGGCCAAAACTGGATCTGGAAAGACTTTGGCGTTCCTGATTCCCATTGTGGAACTTGTTTGTGCAAAACTAAGGTTGGATTCATGGTTTTGAATTCAGGAAGTTTAGGATCGAATTGTTACTGTATTAGTTTGAATTTATGTACATTTCAGAATGCTTCCAAGAAATGGGACGGGAGCTGTAATAATCTCACCAACACGAGAGTTGGCAATGCAGATATTCGGAGTTTTAAGAGAAATTATGGAGGAATATCCTGGACAAACTTGTGGTTTGGTAAGTTTTCAGAAGGGTCTATTTTTATAATTTAGTGGCTAAAATGAGTTCCTTATTATTTTTCAGAAATTGAAATTTTATTTCTATTGCTATTATATAGGTCATGGGAGGTGCAAATCGTTCGGCAGAAGCTGAGAAGTTAACCAAAGGCGTAACAATCCTTGTGGCTACGCCAGGGAGGCTTCTTGATCATCTAACGAATACGTCCGGATTTCTCACAAAAAATCTACAATGTTTTGTCATCGACGAAGCTGATCGAATTTTACAAATTGGGTTCGAGGAAGAGCTGAAAAGAATAGTTTCATTGCTCCCCAGTACGTTTACGGTTAATTTTTTCATGATGCACTGGCTGCGTTGTGTGATTGCTTACAGTTATAATGTGCTGTCATTGCTGTACTGTATGAATCCAATTTTTATTGTGTAGAGAGGAGACAGACAATGCTGTTCAGTGCAACTGCAACCAAAAAAGTTGAAGAAATTACCAAGCTGGCTCTAAAGAAAGAACCAATGTACATTGGAGTTGATGACTCAAAAGATGCAGCCACTAGAGATGGATTGGAACAAGGTAATCCCGAATTGGACATAATTATTTCGTTTATTCTTGAGTAATTCGATTCTCCACTGTACTTGTTAATCTATTAGCTGCCTAACTGACAGAATATGTTGAACAATTCTACAGGTTACGTTGTGTGTCCTACTGATAAGAGGTTTCTGTTCCTGTTTACTTTCTTGAAGAAAAACCGAAAAAGGAAAGTGATGGTCTTTCTCAGCTCTTGCATGGCAGTGAAATTTTATCACGAGTTACTCAACTACATTGATTTACCTGTTTCTTGTATTCATGTAAGTTTTTTATTCACTTTATTTCGCCCAAAATATTTTGATTTTGCAATTAATTTATTACTGGCTAATCTTCTACAGGGCAAACAAAAGCAAGTTAAGCGGACGACCACATTTTTTCAGTTTTGTCAAGCTGATTCGGGAATTCTTTTGTGTACGGATGTTGCTGCGAGAGGGTAAGCGACACACTCAATGTAACTTAAACGAATTCCACTCAAAATACCGTGATTTTAATCTATCATCGTTTTTTGTGGTCGAATAGATTAGACATTCCTCGTGTTGATTGGATTGTTCAAGTGGATCCTCCAGATGATCCACGAGAATACATACATCGAGTTGGAAGAACGGCTAGAGGTGTTGATGGCAGCGGAAAAGCGTTGCTGATACTGTCTCCTCACGAAGTTCCGTTTCTTCGATATTTAAAAGCTGCGAAAGTTCCCGTAAATGAAATTGAAGTGGATTGGAGTAAGGTTGCCAATGTGCAACCCCAATTAGAAAAATTAATCGGAACAAATTACTTTCTCAACCAATCCGCACGAGACGCCTACAAAGCTTACTTGAGAGCATACGATTCACACAGTTTGAAATCGATCTTCGATATCAACCAACTAGATTTGAAGACTGTAGCAAAGAGTTTCGGATTTACGAGTCCCCCAGCAGCGGATTTAAGTGGACTAGGAAAGAGAACTTTCAAAAGTCGCGATGGACCTGGAGGACACGATAAGAATCAAAAGACTAAAATGTTCAGAAAAAAGCCTCGAGTGCACTAATATTCTCTCCCTTAGCTATAAAATTCGCTTAATAATTAAAACAAGATCGGATTTACGTTAAGCAGTTTAGAGTCCCATATAAAACTTAATTCGTCGTAAACTCATTTGATTTGACTTTGTATTATTTTTGTTGATCGTCCCTCGTTTCTTTTCAATATGAATAAATGAATACGATGTTTTTAAAAAATTGGTTGGACGATTCGTTTTCTTGCATCAAATATTCCCTGCGTTCTATTTAAATTCTTCATCTAATTCTTGACCAATTTGGTAAATCCACTCTTTAAAGATCGAAACTTTGGTGAAAACTGAGTACTTATTGTGATCACACAAATTACTGCTTTCATCCCGATTCCCATGACTGACGATTCCCTGTAAGGGTTGATTTGATAAAGTTAATAATAACACCGATTTTAACCTCTAAAAGCATTGGAAGAAAAACATACTTGAAGGTAAAATCTCCTGGGAGAACTGTCATCTTCGAAAAACATGCCACCGCCACTGATGGGAAAAAAATTGTAATCAAAATGACTGTAAAATGTACGTTTCATGTATGTTTTATTAGTGAAAAATACCTGTCTCCATTGCATGCTGCTGTACCTGATGGGAAATAAAAATTGAAGTTGTGAGCATCAATTGTTCACTTATGTCAGTATTATTTGATGTTAACTATTGTGTGACGCCTACCATTTGTGTACCCTGCGCAAAATATTACAGGACTGGCTTGAATCTTAGACACCTTGTAACAATCTTGGAAAGATACGATTGGTAATATTGCATCTTTCAATTTTGTAGATGGTCGACCACTCTCGTCGTACCCAAAGCCGACAATCTGAATCCTCAAAATAATAAGTGTTATTTAAAAGTTGGAAGATTGAATTTTTTTTAAGAACAGGATAAGTGGCTCTTACATATCCTTTGCTGCCTGTACTGGTTTGTAACAATTCCGTGTGAGTAGTTAAAGTGGATGGGAAGCAAGAAGGTCTGACTAATTCAGAAAGGCTAACTTGCTTGTCGAGTTTAAGGATCGCAATGTCTGACTCGAAGGTTCGAGGATTAAAAGCTTCATGAACTGTTATGTTATTCACCTGTAAATGAAATAGTGTTGTGAAAACTGAAATCATTTTTAGTAATTCAATAATACCTGAAGGATTTGAGCATGAGGATCATCAAGATTTTCTTGGTAGACGTTGCTGGTTGCCCCAAGAATGACCTCGTAGTTATCGACAGACTTGGCAATCCCTTCGCGATTGGTCACACAATGCGCTGCGGTCAAAAGAAGTCTCCTTGAGATCAAAGTTGCTCCACAAATGTATTGGAACTGTCCTTTCTTTGACTTCAAAAAAATCGTGGCGTGCCAAGGCCACTTGGACCCCTCAGTAACTTGACCGTGGACAATGTGACCAACCAACGAATTTTTTGGTAATCCACATTCTACAGAGAAGAAACGCATAAATGTCAAACGTCCCTAAAAATCTTCGTCTTAAACACAAATCTTTGTTAGAAAGCGTACCCAAATTGCACAAGAACCGCCGATCTTCCAAAGACCAGTGTCCATTGTTAAGGCAAGTCTTGGTTATCGAAGCTGCTTTGAATACGGGGGTATAGTAGTTATCACATCGGAACTCAGCCTTCGACCCAGGACGGGCCACACCTTCGCATTTCTTCAGTCTTACGGAGTCAGGGTCACGACAAGTCACTTTGAGCCCCTTAATTTAAAATGTAGAATATTGGTGACGGTGAAGACTATTGTTATTTATTGCACGGGTAAATCTAAACTATGGTGGGTGGTTATTTACTGGGGTTTGATGGAATTTTGCTGGACACCAGATTCCAGTACCATTGGTCATGAGTCCGGTTTTATCCCCAAGAGTAGGAAGTGTAGGAACCCATGATTCCAAGCTGTCCTCCGTAATGTCCGAACCTCCCGATTGCTGAAGTACAGGTTTCTCGAAAATACTCTGAATCCAGTCTAATGTTGCATTACCTCTTCGTTGGGGGTACAGAAGGTCTGCAAGGGTTGCTGTGAATGAGTGTCATGTAAAATGAGGTTTTGTTTTTTTCATGACAAGACAAAAAATGAAAAAGGGTCTTACGAGGAGCCACGGTAGATTTTTCAAATTGGCACACGTAACTATTCAGCTCATCTGTCCACGTGCCATCATCTTTGCAAGTTATAATGCAGTATGAAGCTGGTTCGTTTGGTTTAGCCGACTTGCACTGGAAGACAGCTTTCGAGCCAGGCTCAGAACCGTAACCACAAGAAATCCGTTTACGAATATGCGGATTTTCACAGTGCAGCAGTGAGTTCTGCGTTAGTTTAATGCATGTTTTATTTTAATGAAAGATTGTTCCCCAATGAATTGACGCAAATGTTGGTTGTTAGTTCTTACGGCAGGTTCAAACAAAGGAGGACATTTTACTTCCTCCGAAGTTATTGCTGTTGAAAAGTTGTACGTCTTTTTGAGTATTTGGAATGAGTCTACATCAGTACAAAATCTGTTAGAGGTTATACGTGATATAATCTCATAGATTCAAAATACAGGCTGTCAGAAACCTACCTTGTCCTTGAGGACACTGATTCTTGCAGAACAGAGAAAACAAGCTGTTACACATCGTAGCATCACAATAATTACTTGTTTCATCGCTCCCATCTTCACAATCTTCGAATTGATCGCAGACTTTGATTGCCTCGATCACTTGATTGTTGTCACAAACGAATCCACTGGAACTAAACCTTCGCACCAAAACGGAATTTGTAAGTTTAATTTTTAACATAACAGGTTTCTAGCCGGTTCTTCTCACTTCTACATTTAAGACAGTGTTGAATTTACCAGATATTGTTTAGAATCCAATTCATATTTTTCCTCAGTGTGATTAATGAGATGAAGTAGGCAGTGTTATCACATCCTGAGCCTAAGGACTCTGTCGTCATTCCAACTAGGAACCATCGATTGTTGTAGGTGGTCACTATAGCTGAACCCTTTGCATAGCAAATATTGGGAATGATGTGCTTGGAACTGATTTTAGCGATTTGGGCAAAGTCCAGAAATCTCGCTTGAATGAGTCCACTAGAACTCCAGCTCTGTACATCTTCACGAGACTTGGAAGAAAGTCCACATGGAACTTCCATCTTTCTCAATTCCTTCCCTTGGTTTAATTCACTATACTCATTGTCCAGTTTAGCTGTGCAAATGGAACTGTCAAGGATTCCAAATGGTTCCGTGCTCAGTTGGGTCTTTCTGAATCCACTGATCGACAGCTCTCCCAACATGTACGTTGAATTGACACTTTCCAGCTCTGCTTCTGCAGAAGTCTCAAGACAAATTGGTCTCACGTATGATGTGAACTTTATTGTATTCTCGAGGTGGATCACAATGAAGTCATCACTGCTGTATTTCGCGTACGCTTTTGGATGGGATCGAATGCTGGCAATCTGAAAAAAAGAGTTATTTGTATTGAACCTGCATTCATTTTTTACTTTTACTATAATCCAGATTTAAACTAGCTAACTTTCATAAATTGTGTATGATGATCAGCAGCAAAGGGCTGCTTCGTCTTCAAGCCAAGAGCAACCATGAAGTGACTTGGCTTGTATTGATGCAATCTTGCAGTTTCCGGATTAGTCGAGCTCCACAAAAAGTGGCCGCCTGATTAAATATCACACTTGTTGATATACAGATGTGTTTGAATAAACTACGTAGCTAATTGAAATGATATTATACTTGTAATAATCGTTGTAGGTCCAATGATAATACCATGGCCTGCAGTCCCTGGACGAAAGTCGCATAGACTGGACTGATAAAATATTGTTGCAGCCCATGGCACTTCTACACGCGGATCACGACCTCTCAAGGACTCGTCTATTTTTCCACATCCTGGTGCTATCATGTAAAACAAAGAGTGTGAATTCACATCTTCAATGATGATAAAAAAATAAACAGGCTCTCACTACAGGATTTCATTGAGTCTTACTTGATTCTGTCGACCCTTGCACAACACAGATGACATAAAGAAACACAAGGGACGCTAAGAGGAGAGTCGTATCTGCAAAAGACACCTTAAGATTTGCCATCAGTCTGCAGCCTACAGTCAACCAAAATTGAAATTAGGTTCCTAAAACATAACAAACACGAAGATGGTAGACCATTTTCTTTATTGCTTGAGACTTCCTAATAAGAAACTGCGATCTCAACTTCATGATCAAATAGTCTTTTAACGTGCTGAGATGGAAAATGATTAAGCAGTCATTATGAAGTAAAATATATTTTACAATACTTATAGGGAGTTCCGAGCTGACCTTGGCTTGTGGGAAAAAAGAGACGGAAAGTTCCAGGGAATTTTGTGGTCCGAATATGCGACTACCTGTGCTTTTGTAATTATTCGAGGGTAACGTAGAACGAGGATATTTGATTCTAGTACCAATGTACTACACGAATGATTATGAAAAAAGCAAAAACAGGATTTTGCGAGTGACGACTTGCAATATACCTGCGTCTCGACTCTCTGGACGGCAGAACTGCTAGGAAGCAAGTCAAAGACTTTGAGATGATCTCATTCACGTTGTGTACTAATGGAAAAGGATTTTGAGGGAAATGTAAGCATAATTCAGCAACATAATCAATCTTTTAGTGACTACGAAGAAAACATCTGTATTTAATGAGTCTCCTACATCTGAATAAAAGCAACTTGATCTCTGGATCTATCAAGTCAAAAGTAAGTGGTAGTAGGATGATATGAAGGTAGTTTACCTGCCACAAGCACATAAAATTTAATTTGGAAAAAAATCTAAATCGAATTCGTAGGACTCACATTTTCATATCACTTTATTCCTGAACTGACAACCTGTATGTAATTTGTGATTTTTCCGCGAGTCAAAAGCCAACTATACTCAACAATAAAGACTATTTCGTGAATTAATGCTTGCAAACTTCATTATTATTTCTTAGCAAAAAATCAAACACACAATTATATTCAAGAATTCTTGGTAAGACTTCGAGTAGAAGAGGTGATGATGTCAATCAATCGGAAGACCGGTTTTTTGTTTTTAGCAACTTGTTCAAACAAGCTTGAATCATTTCCATAAATAGTGGAGTTAATAAAATAATTTGTACTTTTTAGACAACTTTAGTTTATTCTATTTTCAAATACCAACTTATGTGGTTGAGGTAAAGCAACAATTTGTGTAGGTAGAGGTTCTATACTCGGAGGAGGAGAGTTTTGATCATAAGTCACTTGGAATTGCTGAACAACACTTACAAGAAACAGAAAAAGCTCATCTTTAGCCAGAGCTTCGCCGAGACAAACTCTCTTTCCGTAAGAAAATGGAATGAAAGCGTCATTCTTGACGACCTTTGTTCCATCAGAAGAAAGAAATCTCTCAGGACGGAATGTCTCCGGGTCGCCCCAAATTTCACGGTCATGGTGCACAGCATACAGATTTCCAATTACCCATGTATTTTTGGGTATTGTGATTCCATGAAACTCAACATTAGTCAATGATTTATGTATAACTCCAAGAGGTACCATTGAGGAGAACCTGAGAGTCTCCATTATCAAGGCTTCCGTATAAGGCATTCTGTGTGAAAGGCAGAACAAATAAATAATCGACTCGAAAAGAGCAAATCAATGAATCATTTTGACTGGAAGATAGATTGAAGCATAGCGTGTTTGGTGCACTAACGCAATACTGTCACGCATAAGGAGTAATAATTACCTCGTCCGATCTTCCAGCGTAGGCAATCGTGACCCGATAGATCGATCGATTTCCTCGTGAAGTTTAACTTGCTTCTCAGGATATAACGATAAGTACAGGAGCGCGTATGTTAATGTAGTTGATGTCGTCTCTGCACCAGCTACGAATAAGTCAAGCAGCGTGGCAATTAAGGTTTCCTCTAGTGAAAGACCAAAATTAATTGACTTTTGATAAGATACTTATCTGCACTGACAAGACAGGGAATTATAATAAAATGAGCGTTTTCTTAGGAGTTAAAAATAACCTCCGCGTTTTCCATAAAAGCTTGAATTCTTATCTTGAGTTTTTCGGATTTCGTGGATATAAACGTCCGTAAAATGCTCCGGGTCTCGCCCATCAAAACTTCGGATTTTTTCCTGGATGATTTTACTCAGATAATGATATGGCATTTGGACTTCTTTCTCGAAAACTGTCCATCCACTAATATCAGGGAAGTATTCTTTCAGGCATTTCATATATAGGATCAGCCCTTTTGGAGCAATGGACCTGTAGACATGCACGCAAAAGATGGTACCTTATTATTACAAGAAAAACTTGGCGAGAAAAGGACAGAACGATTTTATCTACTGTAAGTGGGGGAAGAAAAGGTGAGGATGGTTTCCGTTCCACAAAAAGATTGCCGTGTGTAGTAAAGGCTAATTTGGCTTTAGTACGGATCGATAGAAGAGATTACAATGTGGAGAATACATTAATTTAGTCCTAGTACCGATTACCGATTAATTGACTCCAGGATCCTTTGCAGTTCGGTGTCATCATGTGAAAAGCGTTGCCCGATAACTATCGACCATAATGAATTGAGAACAGCGATGTTGAATCGATTCTGGGTTGAAATGGGCTGTCCTACGTCTCTCTTAAAGTTACTTATCAATTCCACAGCTTCATCCATTACTAAACTCTCCATGGACTTCTTCCCAAAACCAAAGTCTTTGAGGTGCCTTAGAGCAAATCGACGCTGTTCTAACCATTCCTCTCCGTCCTGGAGGAGGATTCCTAAGAGATTTCATAAAGACACAAGCTACATGACAGCAACTATTGCTTACAGCTTCAATATGCCAATAAGGTATCAGCGTCCAAATGTACCACGAATGACTCCACATGTCCTTGCTTCCGCTGCATGCAACTTCGGCCTTCCGCAAAGGTCAAGATTATTCCACGCTTCCTTAATCAGTTTCGAATCGCAGATTACAATTGCACTGTTTATTGATAGAATAAAGCACGGCTTAATAAAGCTTGGCACGAAAAAAAAGGTCTCTCATTCCATGGCGATTTAAATTAGCACTTTTTGGTTGTTTGTTGGCAACTTTCCGATGAATTC
>JAQGAD010002762.1:0-12342 GCA_034696625.1 Isotomurus palustris
AGACGATTCGTATCCAACTCGCATATTTCAGAAAAGAGAGAGAGAAGACATGTTGAGAATCCCTGAAAAGGCACCTGCCGCGATGCCTTCCTTCATCCTTACAACTTGCGAGTAGCATTCGAGCAACTCAGCAGATTACTTTCCTACCCTCCTACGACACTTAACCACCACGATACACACACACAACCAAACTCGGTTTTCTCCGAACATTCGGTGAGCCCGAAAATCCAATACCTAATGTCACAAACAACCTATGGTGCGATTGTGGACTTATCATCCTAAAATTGTATCACTAAATTATTCAGGAATTTTTACTAATGAAAGTAACAAGATACGTCACTAATCTAAACTCAAATTTGTACAGTGCTTGGATTAAATGTGTTTTATCATATAAAAGTAATTTTCCAATGGAGAAAGACAAGCCATGAATATGACGCGATATAAGTATGTAGCTTACAAATTCATTAATTCAATTTTTCATGCTCATTTGGATTTTGCTGTATGAAATTCCCCTCAGTAGTTAATGTTTTAATCTAATAATTAGAAACATCGCATCCATATTACATTTACCAGAAACCGAAATAATTTACTCGGTTAAATAGTATTAAATATTAAACGAGTTAATATAAAAGCCTGCGAAACCACTCAAAGTAGCCCATTGATTTTCTAAATGGGGCTTAGTGGTTAACTAAAAATGAGACAAAATGTTTGTTGTATTTGTGACGATCCTGAAAAGTTAGTTAAAGTGTTAGAAGCATAAAGTGGAAGTTGGAAGTAGCCAGTTGGCAGCACATTGACAGAGACTCCCTCGTCCTCGTCCCTCCTTCATGGCTCAATGCAACGCGAGCAACCTTATTACGGCTGCTCTCTCTGTGCTATTACTTCATATTTTTAATTCTATCCTTCCCAGCCAAAGTAGTTTCAACATGTCTGCTGCTCCTGAGCTTCCCCCAGGTCTCCAACAAAAGTCCAAACGCTGAGGAGATATGTTCGTTTATTCATTTTTATTCCCGAGCAGAAAAAGTAGATTCTTCGCTCTCGTATAACGCTGTCTTGTCTCTCTCTCTCTCTCTCTCCTCTCTCGCCCTGTTTCAAAGTTTCAACCATCAGTCCAATGCTAATCCTCCGCTCAACACTTTCCTTTTACTCCTCACACTCCACACAATCTTTATCATACTTTTTACTGAGAGACGATAATAAAAATATGGACCCATGAATGCCATGAAACAACTTTTCTACAGGTTGACTCTCTCAAGCACACACACACAGAATATTACGATGATGATAGTAGAAATACACAAATCTACCTCTACACCGTGTTATTTCTTACTTCTTACTGCACACACACACACACACACACATAAGAAACAACACTCGATAGTACTTACTTACTTGGCTGGCATGGCAAGTACATTCACATTTCCCATGTGAAGATGTTAAGCAACGATGAAAAACTATCCTCATGCGATCCTCCGTCCAATCTAAGCTTCACTTACTTTCAAATAAAATCTTTTCTTTTATAATATTGCGGCCAGTCTTGTTCTTCAATGATGATAATAACATCTCATTAGTACAAAGCTCTAAGATTCTTGCGTGATGATAGATTCGTTTTTGACATCATTTTCATTTCCTTGTTGCTTCTGCCTTACTCTAATGCTTTTCATTCTGTCGGTTTTATCGTAGGTTTAGTTAGTACATGAGAAATAAGAGAATGCACTCGTAATGATAATATAGACTTGAACCGTCCCTTATTACTTTAGAGTTAAACTTTATTGGGGTCGGGTCGGAATAATATATACTCTCTAGGAGTTTACTACACTTACCTCTTGAGCTTCACTTGAATAACACAATAATAATATTATTCTATGAGTGCAGCATCAGCAGTTCGGCAGCACCAGCAGCAGTCTGTCATTTCACAATTACAAAACTTAAGCTTCCTTGCTGCATTATAATCGGTTTCTTTTCTACACATATGTACACACATTTTTGGTGCATAGGTCTTCTTCTTTGCCTCGCTTACTCTTCAGCTTTACCTCTTGCATGACTGACACCTGGGACACACATAAATACATGTAATTCATGTAACAGGAAAGGCCCTTTTTAGTTTTTCAATGAGCAATGAGCAACGTGCGGATGGTAGAGAAAGATGAAAGCGTATTTTTTGTTTAAATTGGTTCATATTTAAATGAATGAGTGGTGAGAGAGAAGAGCAAAAGGAACATACACACACATAGAAAAATGTAAGGGAAGGAAGGAATAAAAAGTTTATTTACACATTAAATGTTATTTAACTGATCTTGATGATGATCGGAGAATGTGTTCTTAATACTACAGAGGATCCCAGCAGCGTGTGTGTAAAAAGAGTAACCACCAAACTCTCCTGGAGAGTCAATTCACAATTTTAGTGAGCCAAAGAATAGAAAAGATTTTACTCGACACTCCACACGCAGCAGCTCTCCACTTCTCTGCTCTGTTGGCAATGTAGTAAAGTAGTAGTTTTTGTAAGTAAAGTACGAGCTGCTAAAGCTGACTGAGTGTGGTAAATCTAATGGAAATGCAAATGGCAAAGATATAAGACTTTGGATTGGATCACCACTAGGAGCTGAATAATAATAAGCCTAACTGTCAACTTTCATCTGGTAATGCTGAACTAAGCCCGCTATATTTTTTGCGAGGTGAAGGTTTGTGCAATAATCTCTCTCCTGTGGCTGATAAGGGAAAGTAAAAGACTTAAAAGAACATTTTTAAGAGGAAGATAAGTCTGAGAGTGTAAGATGGCTCAGTGAATTTTATTTTACGAAACTCAATTTTCGACTGGACTGACATCGGAAAGGTGATTTAAATTAATTCTTACTTAGACCGAAAAGCTTGATTTCATGTTTTAAACCTTGATTTTTTAATTCAATTTTCAACAGGATGGTTAAAAATTGGAAGAAGGTTGAGAAATATTTTGCACCGATTCATAAATAAAATAAAATGAAAAAATAATAGTCGTTGCAAGTTGGATGTCTGGGCAGACTGAAGGAGCTCATTGTTGATTGTGAACTTATAATACCATTTAATAAAATTTTAATGTGCTCCTCCACACAACAATACTTTTCAATGATATGGCGTAACACATTAAAACACTCGATTTCTAAACAACGACTGAATATTGAATAATAATAATAATACTACGCGATGTTGTATACTCAACGAATTTGATACCGACCAAAGATTCAATTTGAAATGAATATTTAAGTTTTAGTGATAAAATATATCTTTTAAGTCTGAAGGATGTTGAAGATTGAAGATACCAAAGTGAAGCTAATTGGAAGTGGAGGAAATGCAAATTTTAACTGACAGATCAATTTTTAATTTATAAAGTAGTTTGTAACCAGTAAGCTTCAATTTTAAAGTCAACAGAAGTGGAAATAGTGAAATAATGTATCACAGCGGTATCTAATATGATGGAGATTTAAAGAACCCCCAGGGATTCAAAACTGGGCAACGAAGTCTCTTGAGGTTTCGAATATCATGTCCTCCTCCCAAAGCAGCCCTCGGAGCAATGCTTTCCAGTTTAACCACACCCAGTCTCCTTCAACAAAAAGTAATGGAAGTAAGCAACACCCAATTAATGTTCAACAGCCAAGAAGTGGATTTCAAAATTATTACTCGCCAGTTGGGACTTCCCCCAGTCCTAGCAAATCAAATAAAAAAGACTCACCGAACTTGATCAATCAATTAAACGCATCTCCAGTACAAAGTCATAAACAGTTTCACCTTCAAGGGCCACATACCGGAAGTAGACATGTGCTCTACAGGCCCAGTTCATCAGTTACCACTGCCACAATTCCAAACAGTCCGATTTCTGGAAAGAAGGGACAACAGCATAACAACGCGTCTTTTACAAGTCAAAAAGCCCTTATGAGCAATGGGGTCCATAAATCTGCTGTTCAAAAAGGCAAACCAAATGATACTATTAAGTCGCATACTCGCACTCAGGTACTTTAGAGGATTTCATACCTTTGAAATTTGAAATGGATGTTAAAAGATTGCTTACGATTTTAAAACCTATGACACTGATTGATTTCAGGACGCCAAAGGTTCTTCTGGCATTCGAAGCGATTTTACAATTGCATCTCACCAGTCATCCCCACAAAATTCAGTACCTACACCTCCAGCTCCAGCAGCTCCTCCGGAAAAGTCCTTTAAAACTGGGGATGACGTGTTATTCAATGCTGAGGATGGGAGCATGGTTTTCGGGACTGTTGGAATGGTACCATATTAATTATGCTAAAATACAACAAATTCAAATATTTATCCAAGGACTATAATAATAAATAAATACGTAATTCCTGTCCTTCAGATCCACGGCCAAACACTCCAAATCCTCTTTGGCGACGGGACA
The DNA here is from genome assembly GCA_034696625.1 of Isotomurus palustris. Classification (NCBI taxonomy): domain Eukaryota; kingdom Metazoa; phylum Arthropoda; class Collembola; order Entomobryomorpha; family Isotomidae; genus Isotomurus; species Isotomurus palustris. Next base: position 4,391 of record JAQGAD010002762.1, read on the forward strand.
CAGCAATGGGCTCATTTCAAAAGAGTTAAGAACTTCTCAGCGTCTGTTCCTGAAGAAGAAGAATGTACAGAATCCAAGGAGAAGTCGAAGCAAGGCAGATTCAATAAGACTGTGAGCAGTGACAATGACCAAACTAGCAGCAGTGAAGAAGTTACTTGTGGTTCTTGTGGAACCGTTAAGGTATGAATAGAAATGCCTGGACAGGATACACAGAACAATGCTACCTGAGATATTTGCTTATCTCACATTCACATTTCATTCAATTCAAACAATTCAATTCAAATTATGACCTGGAATTTATTTTCAGAGGGTAGCAGGAAAGAAAGCCTTAAATTACCATCCGTACACCTCCCATCAGTTTAACTGCAGACGATGCCTCAACAAATCTAGCTTTAGTAAAAACAGTATGATCATTCCCGTAAGTACTACATATTATTTACTCTCATTTAAGTAATCTCGAAATTAACACCTTAAGAGTTCTATATCATATTAAGACTGTCATTCATTTGGTTGCAATTAATGTTCCTGTTATTATACTATATTTATAATATTACTCACAGCCAGAACAGGAAGTATCAAACTAGAAAACTACAAATTAACTCACAACAAGTCATTTAATGTCTGTGTGTTTTCTTATCAGTGAAATCCGATACCATAATATCCTTTGTTGATTAACTAAAGTATAAACTAACTGTCGAGCTGGCTGGGGTATACGCAGCATTGCTAACAAATAATGTGTGCCCTGCATATCAAATACAATGAGAACTAGTGCATTCGCATTTGTTCCAGAGCCTTTTAGTTACATATTACATAGTTAGTTCGTGGCGGTCGTTCTATCGATTATATAGCCGCAGACTAAAACTGTTTACTAGTTGGTGGCGACTGGCGACATATCAAATATCGTTATTGTAAAAAAACGATGGCTTCTCCTTCTACTTCTACTAGAATCGATCTCCAGATTCCTCATTTATTTCATGTATAAATTAAAACGGTGTAACAGCAGAAGAAGAGGCTTCAAGTTTTCAAGATATAAACGTTCTTTTTGTTTTTTGCAGCCTGCAAACAGAGGTAGAACAATTCAGCAACACTCGACCATAAAATCCGAACATCACGACCGGGTTTCTGAGGAAGTAAATAGGAGATCGGATGACGAGTGTTTTCATTGCAAAGGAAAAACTTCTTACAACGACAGACTCCATTGCAATCTCTGTGAACGTGCGTGTCATCTCTCGTGCTTGGCAATCAGTCCTACTCCATTGGAAGGCGACAGGTAAGGTTATCAATTGGAAATGGAACTTATATAATTCGAAAAGATGATATTAATGGTTTTTGGAATTTGTTTAGATTTTGGGATGTGATTTGTTCTGCTTGCGGAACTCAAAACGGAGACTCGGGTTCCAGTGGCACCAAAGTGTTTTCATGCAGACGGAGTATTTCTTCTTGGTCGGATGTCGCACATTTAGTTCTTAGCTGTCTTGGAACTCAACACGCTGGGGAGAGATATTTCGACTTGGATATTCACGTTATTCCATTCATCGATTCACACATGGATAAGCTACACCTGCCCAGATCGGTACGATTAATTATTTAGACAAAGGAGTTGATCTGTTTGTGTCTTGCGTTGTGAGAGCATAGAGCGAATTTTTATGTTATTTATTTTCTCCAGTACAAAACCAAACAAGCTGAGGATCGCAAGACATTCCTGAAAACGGCACTCAACAATGCTAAGCTCAGGTTTATCAATAGCGAAGATTCGAATGGGAAGTTGACCCTTTGGGCCATTAGGGATAACAACAATCATCAAGGCTACCCGTACAGATCGTCCATTCCTTCAAGACCTCCAAACGCGTCGCCACCATTTCAATCACCTTCTAGCTCAACGGCTGTTTCCAACAAAGTTCCAACACCTCAATCATCCCCATTATCAATGGGCGTCGGAAGTTCGTCGAAATCTAGACTTCCTGGAGCTCCTGCAAGTATTTCTGTTAGAAGCCAATCTCCAAACAAACAGTCGGGATATGCCACTGTACCTAATACTGCGGACATTCAATCAAGAATTATGGCATCAATTCCAAAGACCATTTTAAACGTGAAGCAACATCGCAATGGGACTGTTGGAAGTGCTTTCTGTCCAGTTGGAAACGTGGCCAGTGCCTCAGGCTCCGGTTCTCACAATAATAACTTCCCAACACCTTCGGAAGAACCTTTCACTGAGGGTAAAAAATGTAACAACAACACGGGTGTTTTTAAGTAAATTGTTGATTATATTGTAATTCATTTTATTTTGATTTCTTAGGTTCAAGTCGAACACTTGGAAAAGGAAGTCCGAAAAGCCCTAAGAAGACAACACCAACACCTCCTAGACTTCCAGGAGTTACCTTAACAGTTACTCCTCGTGGTGCCAGTGAAGTAGATCCGAAAGCGTTGGATACGGCTGTGGAGCAATCTCGTCAAGGTGGGATTAAAAGATCGAATAATATTGCTTTTCGAAACGATATCAGCATTTCAATTATTCGCCCAGAGGATGATAGCACAAACACTACCGAATCAGAAACTGAAAGGGGTTCTACAGATACAGATTCTGATTCCAACCAGGTCAGTGTTTCTTTGTATAAATCAGAATCAAATGAGAAGTTATTGTAAAGACTTCATTTTTGAAACTGCAGAACAATGGAGTAAACGTGCTGAGTCAAAATTCGTCTGGAGGAAATTTTGGGCTAAAAGTACGTGTCTATTCGTAGCTATTGAAGATGTTTAAGATATGATAGAAGTTTTATTATGATCTTATATATTATTATTATATTTAATTATTATTACATTTAATATTTTTAGCGCAAGATGTCTTTAGAAAACAGTTTCGATGTAGACGACGACTTGACGAAAAAGAAACAAAAGTTAGCGTTGGACCTTCCAGGTTTCAGAACCCCTGTGAAGCATTCACCCGATGGTTTTAACGACTGCTCTCCTGGAGGTCAAATATCATCTGTCAACAGCAGTCCTATATCGGAGAAGATGTCAAATATTTTCAGAAATTTAAATGGTGCAACTAGTTTAATAAGCCGATCCTTCCCCAAGCCTTCACCAACAGAAAGCATTTCAGCGAAGGATATTCTAACGTCTAAAACTTTAAGTCCTACATCCCCTGAAAAACTAAACAATAATTCTGGAAAAGCAGTCAAATCTGCCTCAATTACTCCGCCAGGAAGAAACAAAGTATTTCAATTAAAAGATAAACCTTTGCTGAGAATGCGGAAACCAAAAGCCCTTCAAGTTTTAACTGCTAAAGTCACTAAAAAAGCCAAGGAATCTGCAGAATCGATTGGAAAAGTTGCTGGTGCTGGTTTAGGGAAGAGGTCAACCTTTGCTCTGACTAGGGGAAGAGGTCGTGGACGACCTTTGAAGGGTCCACCGATCTCCAACCTGAATGGAATTCTTGTACAACCTCCTCCTGAAGCTTTCGATGATACAATTAAAACTAACGAGTATACCGTGATGAGCGCAACCGTTGAAGATCTCATCAAGTTTGGCAAAGGTATAACTATGCAGTGCTTACCTCCACAGCCAAGCAATACCGAAGAACTTGTCCATGTAGCTTCTAAGTATTTACTAATGGAAGAAAAACCTTCTCCTCCTTCATTCTGGAGTTCGGATGAAAGTTCAAAATGTAACAAGTGGCAAAGGAGTAAACGAGACTTGAAGAATTTAGATTCCTATGAAATCACTGGAAGAATGACACTCCCTGATGGAACTGTCAAGTACCTGTGTTCTTGGAAAGATGGATTTGGAAATTCAGAAGTCAGTCCTGAAGACTTGTCGAAAGAGCCTTTCTATGAAATATCTGATGAAGACTTGTTCGACCCATCTGCATTCCAGGATATAGTCGACCAAATGGACTCAGACGAAAGTGAACAGCTGTCATCTTCAGCATCTAACAACAATGCCACAAAAACAGTCCCTGCAATTTCTAAAGCCGCGTCCTTAGAAAACAACTCTCCTAACAAACTCTCAGGAAATAGTTCGAAGTTGAAGAAAGCTGTGAATAAAGTGAATACCTCTGGAAACAACTCTGTGGAAAACTCATCACTGGATAAGGATACGTTTCTCGTCTCAGGGCTCGGTTTGAGGAAGCAACCTAGGAAGGATAATCATAGTCAGCAAGATAAGCCTACGCATAAGAAGATTGATGATATCATTGACTTGACTGCAGATTCTCCGTGACATAAACTGTGCTTTAAGTTCGCGAATTATTACACGCTGAGTTGTTCACTTTTAAGTTTCACGTTCCACAAATATTTGTAAGCTTCATAAATTCTGTTCATCACAAATAATAATTAAAACATTGTTCTCACACCTGCAGACTAACAAATTATCAAGAATGGCGTATAGTTTTCATTGTGATACTTTATGAAACTTTATTAAGTATAATTTATTATTAATTATACCCCGGAAGGTTTTTGTTCAATCGTAAACGGTCACTGCCTTGAGTACAACTGGTACAAGTTCTACAAGTTTTAACAATACTAATAATTTTAGTTTTAAAAATGTTGACGAAAGAAACCCACTTGACAGGATGAGCAGTTGCTAGCAAACAGATTTACTTCTTTGGAAATGTTGACTGTTTAAATAGTAGCAAATGGCTAATTGAAGCTTCAGACTGAAGTTTTTTTTGTAAAACACACCTCAATTTAAAATACCTGAATCGGATTCACTTCTCAAGAAATCCAAATCGTCGATAAATTAGAACTTGAAATGCTGAAAATTCCAAAGTTATGGTTGACGTAACAAATAAACTTCACAATTAAATTAGTGCTATATAACTGATTAAAGATAACTAAACTAACTAACTCTAGCTCTGTGACTGTCTAGATAATACATTTAGCGAAATGGTACTCTTTGACTCATTGCTTACTATTTCTTAAGAAGTTTACACAGAAAGAAAGATTGAAGAAGCACGTTGACGTAATCGTTGTGATACAAAGTGGAAGAGGTTTTGCTTGCCTAGTTTTCTTCAACAATGTTGGTGATGGTATTGGTAAGAATTCCTATAGACAGATTATCACACGGAAGTTGGATTTATCTCAATTAATTTTACTGTATGCGTTTATTATGTGGGTTGATAGCAAGAATTATTATGAACGGTACGGAGGACAGAATTTTTTAGTCAGTTATTCCATGTCTAGTTACATTTTTGTAAAATGTAAATTAATGTTACCATTCACTGCGTAAAGGATATTTGACTACGTTTCATTCAATAATATTTATGGGCCGTGACAATTATTTCATGTTCATACTTACTCTAAAGCAAGAGATATTGAAATCGTAACTAGAAATAAATTATACTTGTGAAAGTATTTTAAATTGATAAAAATAAATTTGCAATGTACTGTATTAAATTAAATGCCATTATTATTGAAACTTCATCCGCTAGCGCTTTATGAAGATATTTTTACGCATCCATGAAAGACTCTTTTATGTTTCATATTATTGCATTTAATGTTGCTACTAGGAATCTTCTTATAACTTGGAATTTGAAGATAGCTGACAAAGTGCTGACAAAGTCTTCTGATTATTCGTAAGCTGGAAAGAAGTGGCTGCCTTCCATTTCGAAGCATACAAAATGATTTTGTACTCGTTGGAGCCGTTTCTGAAATTATTCATTCTGTGCGTCCTATTCTATTACCCAACGTGAGTAATTTAATTCCACACACCATGATTTTGAAATGGGGTAAACATAAACAATAAGTAATTTAAGTATGTTTTGCAGGATATTTAAAGTAGTGATCGGGACCTTATTTTTTATCTACTGGGCACTTCCTTTCGCGTTTCATTTCATTCCTCGTGTTCAAAGGCTTTTTGTATTTGCTCATCATTGTAATAACATTTATAAATAATTTGTTGAAATTATGCAGATTTAATGTACTTAAGGACTACCTTCTTTCCAGTTAAAACGGAAGGTGAGAAAGTGTACGATGGAGAGACCTCAGGATTTCGAGGGGCTTGCAAAAACGCATTTCTAACTGTTGATCCTGTACTCAACATCAAGTTAGGAATATGGTAATGTCTGCGTACATTTTGCAAACTATTCGAGTATTTGAAATAAATTACACTCTGTAATTGTATGATTTCTCTCCTACAGGTATATTCTTCCGAAAGGATTCATGCAGGACTCGACCAGAGAGTTGTACGAGGAAAAGTTTGACCGCTATTTGAGAGAGAGTTCGAAACCCATTTTTATCTACTTGCACGGAAATTCAGGAACCCGTGTTGCACCAAATAGAAAGCAATTATACGCCCTCCTCTATTCCATGGATTATCATGTCATAGCATTCGACTACAGAGGTTTCGGAGACTCCACATACGTGACACCAACTGAAACAGGATTAGTTGCCGACGCTAAAGCTGTTTTTAATCATGTAAATGAAATTATCGGAGGAAGTTCACAGCAACGAGTGTTCATTTGGGGTCATTCGTTAGGAACAGGGCGAGTACTCCTGATTCTTTAAATGTAATTTAATACAAATAATGTTTTCATTTTTACCATCGATTGCACAGGGTTGCTTGCCGAATGGTTGCTGAATTATGCCAGGAAGGTGACAGCAAACCTGCAGGCTTAATCTTGGAAGCACCGTTTACGAGTATTAAGGACGCATTGTGGAATTACACTCTAGTGTCTCAAGTTCGTTAAAGTTCTATTCAAATTAGTCTAGGGATTCTAAAATAAATATCTAAGTTGGTTTAAAAATTCCGTAGTTTTATCAAGACGTCCCCGGTTTCAACTACATATTTGTCAATCCACTGTACAAAAGTGACATCAGATTCGAAAGTAACGTTCACATCTCTAAGATCGACATTCCAATTTGTATCCTTCATTCTGTGGATGACGGTCACATTCCATTCCACCTAGGAAAAGAGGTAAATAAAGTAAACTACTCTACTGTTTAATATCCTAATACCCAATGTATCCTAACGTAACGTTGAATACTTTGCCAGCTATATTTTACTGCTCTAAAAACACGGAGCCCTTCAGCAAAGCCGGTGTTCTTCAAGAAGTTTGGAAAAGAATATGGTCACCTGGCTATCTGCACTTCCCCAGAATTACCCGACATTATCAAATCATTCGTTAATCGTTCACACACTAATACATGGCCAGGTTGTAAAAATTCACCGATATCCTATCGCCATCAAGCAATCCTTGATCAGATCAATAACAACTCCTGATTACACACTAATTTTCAATGCGATTGAAGTTTACGTTTACATTTTTGTTGAAGAGATTCGTTGTTAAACATGAATGAAGTCTCACGTCTCACTTTCTCCTGGCCAACTTGAGACATTAGAAGAAAGTAGTGAAAGTATTCCTTCTTCCAAAACAAAACTCCAAAACTCCAACTACTAAAAGGATTTCTCCACACGGTGAACACGCGTAGGAGGAGTTTCACTCCAGTCCGATCAGATCAGATGTGATTCTCGTGCAAATTCAAGGAAACATGTTGATCTACTCTAACTGTGTTGTGCACTCTGTGTGTGTAGCACTAAAATATACAGATCCACACAGACACCTTAGATAATAAAGCATTCATTCATTCCCATCATAACACTGGATATTAGAGGCATTCCAGACTCGAAGTGATGTGGCTCTCTTGTTAGGCCGCAATTTTAAACTTGTTAGAGTAATTTGCATGAAGGACACAGGATACATCTTCAACCCAAGGATAGTCATTTTAATAATGATGAAATATCTACGAAGGTGGTTTCTACGTTCAGTGTGGTGACTCGTTTTAACGAGGAATACTTATTATTAGTTAGTGGTTGCACACTTGCAATTGAATCGTTGCTAGCCGAGGTTTAGTTGGTTTGTGGTGCACGAAGTTAAATGTCTGGGTCTGTATGTGCGTAAGAGCTGACAATGACAGGAAAGTACTGTGATTCTGTGATAAGCTGATAAGTCATTT
>JAQGAD010002763.1:0-12332 GCA_034696625.1 Isotomurus palustris
TTATTATTATAAATTACTTTCTTTCTTTCCCGAAAACTCGTGTGCTATGTTATCGCAAATATATTTGTAGGGGTTAACTACTTTTGAAAGCAAAAATACGTCATGAAGATTTAAGTTCAGGCAAGATTGGTTTTTATTTCATTTCTTGAATTAATATTACAATTTATTTCAATTGCATACCGAACTCATATACATTTCATGTTAAATACACAATTAATTACGGGCTACACTGAAGAAGCTTGTGTGCGTTATTGACAGAGTTAATGAAATCCTTAACATATTAAAAAATAAATTCAGCAAAGGACATCGATTCTTAACTACATTAACTAGACAGTAAGTTGCAGCGAAGAAACAATCGATCGTAAAGCGGTGACACAGTAAATTGTGTGGCTTTAGATAAATTTGCAAGAAAGTAAAATCCCTCACTATGAATTTAGTATTAGAAACATCTCACACCGATATAACTCATCTTACTCTTGCCGCTGCATCCAGGCAAATATATCCAGGCTATCCAGAGACGTACTTTAAAAATCTTACGGAGTTTAGTTCGAAAGCGGATTTTTCTCCTCAGACCATTCAGCCACGAACAGGTTCTTCTGGGTCCTTCAATTTCCACGAGAAACGATGCGATGATTAGTAGAAAAGCACCACAAAAAATAATGAAAACGGTTTGGATGCTTCCATAAATATGAACAGGAACAAATCGCTCTGTTTTATGCAGTTGATTTCGAATATTCTCGGTGGCATTAAGTCTTTCTGGGTGATTATTTCGCGAAATGATCCTTTTTAGAAAAGAGTAAATTCCAGTCTCCACCAGAAAACCCAATTGCTCCAGAACTCTACTTGTCCCCGAATTCAAAATGACCCATTTTATTTGGCCGATGAATAATTCCTCTTCCTTCAACAGCTGGAAAGTAATCCAAGGGTACTTTGTTTGAAGATAGTCAACTTTACTCTTCAAATCTTCCCGCCTTTCTATCCACGCCGACTTTCTGCACTGAACAATTTCCTCTTCGATGAGAACCTCAATGTGTGCGTATCTCTTAGCTGTATCGTACAGCAGAGGAACTCGTCGGTGGTGAAAACTCTGGAGGCTCACGAGGTTTCTGAACTCCGTTAAGTTGACATTCTTCAGAGGTTGTTTGGCTGCCTCATCCGAATCTGGATATAAATCGAACCATCCACTCAAGTCGCGGACGCGATGGTCCAGAAGCTCCAAGAAATAAGAATTCCAGAACTGCAAGGTTGTCTCATAATCTCCATTCGTGTTGATCATTGGAATAGAAAGGAGGGAGAAACATTCTTGTTTTTATGGCCGACTGTGGAACGCTTCGTATTCGGGAGCATTTGGAACCGATGAGGTCCTCTCGTTGCCTCCTCTTGCCCAAAACTTCTGTGATTCCCACCACTTGACAACTTCCACCGGGGAGGAGTTTTTGGGTAGGGAGTCCAAATCTAAGAGACATGTGATGTCCTCGAAGGTCTCCAGAGGAATGAAAGGGAGGGGTGAATTGAGAGCTTCAATTGTGGAGCTTAAGTAGGAGTTGGTGAAGATCACCGAGAGAAGAATCCAACCTCCAATCACGAGACGAAATGGAACGGACCTTTCGAGGGTTGTGGGAATTGAGTATCCTCGTTCGAACAGAAACGAGATGAAGAATAAAACGATGGGGGCGATTCCGATGGGATTCTTGAGGATGAAGTTTGTGTAGAGGAAGGAGAGTGCGGAGAGGACGACGGGGGAAATGAGGATGCCCAGCCACGCGTCCAGTTGGAAGGGATTCGTGTAGAAACGGAAACTGAGCTGCTCAGCGTTGTAGCAAGTGAGGAAAGTGAATCCCGCGATGTCAACGACGACAATCTCCGCAACTGCTGACATGGTTAGTTCTCTGGGCTTCACAGGTGTGCTCTCTCCTTGAAGTTTTGGAATGTAAGATGGTCGCAAAGGTGACAGGTAGGTCCAGTTAAGTTGTCGGCATTTGAATTTAGTGAAAGGACAGGTTAAGTTTGCATTTGCTTTGTAAGCGAGTAGAGCGGTGATGTAAATTTCGAATGTTTGAACTGAATGGAGTTCGAATGGGTTTGAAAGTGCCATTCGCTGAGTGCTGAATTTGGTGAAGAGCTCTAGCTCATCGGATAGCGTTGGTGCCAGGAGTAACCACAGTTCGGACGGGATTTGATAGACGACGTAAAAGGACAAGGACAATTTCTCGTGAGGATAACACTTCGTGCGTTTAACTGAGGGTGGAAATGCGTCTTTGGTTATGCAGAAGCGGCTGGGAGACGAGAAGTTTTGTTGCAGATTAAGAAATGCGAAGGCGATGTTCAAGAGGACAGTAAATGGTATGTTACCACTGCCACCTCGAAATGCATTGAGCGGTGGATCAACTATAAGACCGAATCTGTTCTTTGGGGATGGTGTGAATTCTTGGGACTCCATCGATTCACTCCAGTCCGTGACGAGGTAGTTTGTGTGTCTGCTCAGAATTAACTCTGCTGTTTTGCCCGTGTAGAATTTATGGGAGATGTAGAGAACACTGAGCCGACAATCATGGCCTTTTGACCTGAAGATGTTAAATCGCGGGGATACATTTTCGTATTTGTCGATGGGGAAGGGACTGGCGTACTTGAAATGGACGTAGGCGGTGGAAACGGGAGATTGTTGGAGGTGGCTGGAAGGAATGGGGAGGAAATGGTGCGACTGGAGGAGATCGTCGTAAACCAGGTGAATGTGACAGGGGAAAATTTCTTGAAGGAAACTGTGGATGGTTGGACAATCCGAAGAAGAAGGACAGAACGTGGAGGAAGTTTTTTCACAGAAGGAAAGAAGAAAACAATAACTGAACCACAGAATGAATTCTTTGTAAAGATATCTTACGGAGGAGCACATGATTTCTTCGGAATTTAGATTTTATTTGAGGGCAACGAAATAAGATTAAATACTCGGTTGTTGGTTTATGCTTTGTACTTAATGTAAAGAATGTGCTTGCTTATTTATCCAAAAGTTTGTGGGTGCAAATAGTTCATATGGAAGTCAGGCTTCAGGGACACGTTTTATTATTTCGTGACCACAAGCTTGTGATATTTTATTAAATAAACATGAATTTTTTGCTAGGGCGAACATTAATTATTTATGTTGAACCAAGCATCCACGAATATTGATTGCTGTATTGATAAGCATTAAAATCGCTTTTGGCTTTAGATATTGTAGTAGTGTAGATTAGGTACATCTAAAAGTTAATGTGGTGGAGAGAAAGAAATGTACATGACAAATATTTTAATTATTTGCTTAACCGTTTTTATGAAATACAGAAGTTACATTTTGCTGAACATGGATTTAGTATAAAGCATTAACGCTTATTACAGCCGCCAAATAGTTACGTAATACGTACTATGCATGTTCTTGAATATTTTTCCAAACACTTGTAATTACTTTGCGTTGTTTAAGCTAAAACGGATGTTTCCTTTCCTGACTTTTAGCCACCAAAATGTTCCTCTCGGTCCACAGACTTCGAAGATAAACGAAGAGATGATGAGTAAGAAAGCACCACAAAATATGATAAAAATAGTTTGGACACTTCCATAAAGATGAACTGGAACAAATCGCTCTCTTTTATGAAGATGGCTTCGAATATCTTCCGTGGCCTTTAGCCTTTCGGCGTGATTATTCAACGAAGTGATGCTCGTTAAAAAGGAGTAGATTCCTGACTCAACCAGATGCCCCAACTGCTCTGTTACTCCGGATTCACCTGAATTACGAAAAACCCATTTAATCTGCTGGACAAATTTCTCTTCCTGTGACACTTGGAAAGTAATCCACGGGTATTTCCTCCGAAGATAGTCAACTTTAGTCTTTAAATCTTCCCTCCTTTCAATCCAAGCTGACTTTCCGCACTGAACAATTTCCTCTTCGATGAGAACTTCAATGTGAGCGTATCTCTTTCTTAACTGATACTTCAGAGGAACTTGCCTGTGATGAAAACTCTCGAGACTCACGAGTTCCCTAAACGCCTCTAGATTAACAGGCTTCATGAATTTTGTGGGCACGTACCACTTGCCTGAGTTTTCTCTTAGTTGACCAGCTAATCTGCGGACCTGAATGCCCAGACCCTCGAAGAAATGGGTTCTCCAGAACTTCGTGGAAGTGTCTTCTTTTCCATTCACTTGTATTTCCCACTGAGACTGGATGTTCAATACTGGAACAGAGAAGAGGGAGAAACACTCCCGTGTTTTTGGACGGCTGTGGAATTCTTCATATTTGGTGGCTTTCGAATAAAGGTTGACTCTTTCGTTACCCCCTCTATCCCAAAACCTTTGGGAAGATAACCAGAAACTCACTTCTATTGGAGAGGTGCTGTTTGGTAGCAAATTAGAATCTAGCAGACACGTGATGTCCTTGAAGGTCTCGAGACGAATGAAAGGGAGCGGAGAATTGAGAGCTTCAATTGTGGAGCTTAAGTAGGAATTGGTGAAGATCACCGAGAGAAGAATCCAACCTCCAATCACAAGACGAAATGGAACGGACCTTTCGAGAGGTTTGGGAAGGGAGTATCCTTGTTCCACGAGAAACGAAAAGAAGAACAAAACAATGGGAAAGTTTCCGATGGGATTCTCGAGGATGAAGTTTGTGTAGAGGAAGGAGAGTGCGGAGAGGACGACGGGAGAAATGAGGATGCCCAGCCACGCGTCCAGTTGGAAGGGATTCGTGTAGAAACGGAAACTGAGTTGCTCAGCGTTGTAGCATGTGAGGAAAGTGAATCCCGCGATGTCAACGACGACCACGTCTGCAACTGAATCTGTTCCATAATATTCTTCTGGGTACTTCACTCCAACAATAAATGGATTGTAGCCAGTTATGAGCGCTCTTGGCCAATTTAGATTTTTGCATTTTATACTTGTGAAAGGACAGGTTATGGATCCGTTGGCTTTGTAGACGAGAAGAGCGGAGATGTAAATGTCGACGGATTGAAGTTTAAACGGGTTTGAACGAGCTATTCTTTTTGTATTGAAATTAGTGAAGAGTTCTTGGGCGTTGGATATCGAGTAAACGTCAATTGACCAGAAGCGGAATGGGACTCGGTAGTCGACGAAAAAGGAAAGGGACAGTTTCTCGTGAGGATGACAAACTGTGCGTGTAGCTTTTGGTAAGGCTGAATCTGGAGCTACGCAGATTCGAGTAGTAGATGAGATTTTGTTGCTTTGAAGGTGGAGGAATGCAAAGGCGATGTTGAAACGGACGGTGAAGGGTCGGTAATCGCCGTTATACAGTTCACCGTTCTGTAGAAATGCTGAGGATGGTGGATCAACGACTATGACGAATCTGTTCTTTGGGGTTGCTGTGTATTCAGGGGACTCCATTCGTTTGCTCCAGTCCGTGAGGAGGTGATTTGTATTTTCACTCAAAATGAACTCTGCCGCATTACTCTCGAAGAACACAAGGGATATGTAGAGAACTGTGAGTCGACATTCGTGGCCTTTTGACCTGAAGATGTCGAATTGCGGGGAGAAATGTTTGTAGCTGAAGAATCCATTGTCGTATTGAGTGGAGACGTATGAGGTTGAGTATGGAGATCGTTGGAGGTGAGATGAGGAAACAGGGAGGAAATGGTGCGACTGGAGGAGGTCGTCGTAAACCAGGTGAATGTGACAGGGGAAAATGTCCTGGAGGAAATTGTGAATCGATGGACAGGCGGAAGAAGAGGGACAGAGTTCACCGTGAATTATTTTACACAAGAGATAAAGAACAATAATCAGTTTATTGAGAGGAGCACAGTTTAATTTTTGTAGATACATTTCTATTGAAATCTGTGTTTTAACGTTTGTGCTTCTGATCTCCATGCAATGATTTGCAATGACGGATATATAAAATGTAACTGTACAAACCAATTTGGGAAGATTCTAGACACAATAGAAAAGAAGTTTGCATTCAAAACAAGAAGAACTGGAGTATTTCTTGACAGGTAAAGCTTTTGTGGTATGAGTGTAAGATGAGTGGGTTGTGGGTATCGTGACGAAGCGCGAATAATCGATAACTTATAATTTATTTAAACATACAAGATTACAAGCTATCTTATGTATTATTAAATATACTCAACTTTATTATCCCAGATATTTGAGCTAATGTTTGATATCCATCTGTATGGTTAACCTCTGTTAAACAAGATGTAACGGACAGATGGACGTCAGCATTTTTAATATCCAAAAAGCGATGCTCAATATACAGTCTGTTTTGTTTGTGGGCAGAGTAAATTAATAATAGCTCGCTGATGTCACTGAAATATGGGAAATTGGCTGAGGAAATATCACCTAACTTACGATCACTATTCCATCTGGAATCCTAAAAAATCATTTGAATTATCTGGGCTTTCTAAACATAAGTAAGTGTTCATTGAGATGATTTAGCCAGGAACTGTTGATTAAATTTCAGTTTAGTATAAATATTGCCTCATAATTACCAGTTGAAACCCTTTCCTTCGTTATTCTACATGCGAGTAGAATTGCGCTTTGAGGTAAAAATTATCTATTGCTGTAACTACTTGCTTCCTTTCCCGAAAGCTCCTATACAAAGGTAAATATAATTGCTAGATTTAATTAGGATTATTTCTGAAAGCTAAATGTGTCATGAAGGTTTAAATACACCTGTATTTCACAATCATGAAACAAATTGTTTAAATTTGTTCCGCAATCAAATATTCCTGTTCATGAAACTGTTTATTATACGATTAAATTACATCAAGTAGATTTGTAAATGGCAATGATAAAACTGGTTACTCTTTACTTGAACAAACTTTACAATTTATTTGTAAAAACCAAAGAAATTTCTAAATTTTCTGTCAGCTGGTTTAAAAACTTCATGATTAATCTTAGAAATTATACAGTCACAAAGTATATTTACATTTCCAAAAAGTTACAATCACTCACAAACTCACAAACCCACAACAACAATATCAATGAGAACAACTCACACCAATTTACTTAATGTTATTTTTATCGGTAGAGCAAGCTACGTACGATAATTATTGTACGTAGTTTACTTCGAAAGCGGATTCTTCTCTTCAGACCAATCAGCCACGAAATAGTTCTTCTGGGTCCATCAATTTCAACTACAAAAGCTGCGATGATAAGTAAAAAAGCACTACAAAAAATAATGAAAACGGTTTGGATGCTTCCGTAAATGTGAACTGGAACAAATCGTTCTTTTTTGTGCAGTTTACTCCGTATAGTCTCGGTGGCATTTAATCTTTCCGGGTGAATATTTCCCAAAATGATCCTCTTGAGAAAAGAGTAAATTCCTGTCTCCACCAGAAACCCCAGTTGCTCCAGAACTCCAGTCGTTCCAGAATTTAGAATGACCCATTTCATTTGGTCGATGAATTTCTCTTCCTTCGACAGCTGGAAAATAATCCATGGGTACTTTCTTTGAAGGTAGTCAACTTTACTTTTTAAATCTCCCCGCCTTTCTACCCAAGCTGACTTTTTGCATTGAACAATTTCCTCTTCGATGAGAATCGCAATATGTGCGTATCTTTTTCTAGGATCATATTTCCGAGGAACTCTTCTGTGGTGGAAACTTTGAAGGCTCAAAAGGTCTCTGAACTCCGTTGAATTGACATCCTTCGGAGGTGGAATGGCTGCCTCATCTGATTCTGGATGTATATCGAATTCTCCAATCATTTTTTGGATATTCCGTTCCAAAACCTCAAAGAAATAAGAATCCCAGAAAAATTTCAGGTTAGCCTCATGATATTCATTCGTGTTTATCTTTGGAATTGAGAGGAGGGAGAAGCATTCTCGTGTTTGTGGACGACTGTGGAACTCTTCGTATTTGGAGGATGTTGGCAACGATGAGGTTTTCTCGTTGCCACCTCTGAGCCAATACTCCTGTGATTCCCACCAGGTGAAAACTTCCATTGGAGAGGAGTTTTTGGGTAGGGAGTCCAAATCTAAGAGGCAGGTGATGTCCTTGAAGGTTTCAAGGCGTTCAAAAGGGAGGGGCGAATTGAGAGCCCGAATTGTGGAGCTTAAGTAGGAATTGGTAAAGACAAGCGAGAGAAGAATCCAACCTCCAATCAGAAGGCGGAAAGAGTTGGAGCTTTCGATCTTTTTGGGAAGGGAGTATCCTTGTTCCACTAGAAACGAGATGAAGAATAAAAAGAGAGAGGCGATTCCGATGGGATTCTCGAGGATGAAATTTGTGTAGAGGAAGGAGAGTGCGGAGAGGACGACGGGGGAAATGAGGATGCCCAGCCACGCGTCCAGTTGGAAGGGATTCGTGTAGAAACGGAAACTGAGCTGCTCAGCGTTGTAGCAAGTGAGGAAATTGAATCCTGCGATGTCAACGACGACAATCCCCACAGCTGACAAGGATTCAGTGAGTTGCAAAGGTGTGTTCTCTCCGTGAATTTGAGGCAGATAGTTACTCAAGAAAGGAGAGGGACGGATCCAATTAAGTTCCGTGCATTTGACTTGATCAAAGGGACAGGTTAAGGTAGCGTTTCCATTGTAGGCGAGTAGAGCTGAAACGTAAATGTCGAAGGATTGAGCTGAATTGAGTTTGATTGGGTTGAAATGCGCCATTCGTTGCGTGTTGAAGTTGATGAAGGGTTCTTGCTCATCGGATAACGATCCTGGAACTATCATCCACTGCTGTGATGGAACCCGGTAGTCGACGTAGAAGGAAAGGGATAGTTTCACGTGATTATAGCAGCGTGTAAATCTAACTGAGGGCGGGAATGAGCCTTTAGCTACGCAGATGCGATTAGGAGACGAGATGTGGTTGTCTTGAAGGTGAAGGAATACGAAGGCGATGTTAAAATGAACGCGAAACGGTCTTCGAGAACTCGAAATATCGGGTTTAAAAGCTGAGGATGGTGGATCAACAACAATGACGTATCTCGTCGTTGGGGATTCTCTGAATTCGGAGTGCTCCATGAATTTGCTCCAGTCCGTAAGGAGGTGGTTTGTGTTTCGGCTCAGAATGAATTCTGCTGCTCCGCCTTTGTAGAAATTGTGGGAGACGTAAAGAACGATGAGACGGCATTCGTGACCTTTCGACCTGAACAAATTGAATCGTGGGGAAATAAATCGATAGCTGTGGAATCCAAAGGGACTGGAGTATTTTGAATGGACTTTTGTCGTTGAGTATGGAGATCGTTGGAGGTGAGTTGAGGGGATGGGGTGGAAATGGTTCGACTGGAGGAGGTCGTCGTAAACCAGGTGAATGTGACAGGGGAAAATATCCTCGAGGAAATTGTGAATTGATGGACATTCCGAAGAAAAACAGAATTGGGCATAAATTTTGTCACATGAAATAAGCAGATAACAAATTAGTTTCGTGTAGATATTCTTTCCCCTGAACTTTATAAGCGACATGGTTTCTTGGGAATTTTGGAGGACGGTCAAGTTATTGTGAGCTTCCTTTGACTCTGACATGACAATGTTCGAACTGTAGAAACCAACAGATGTAAGTGATAAGGATGAACGATGTTCAGTAGGTTAACTTATTTGAGTGTTGTTTTTTATTACGTGTGCCTAATATTGTTTTGTGGAATAGACTGATGAGCAAATTATTTGTTTTGGAATTCAGACTGCAGAAAGGTTGGAAATTAATCGGTGTCATTAACTGTGGTATGTTTATAATTTCCGTTGAAATAATATTAAATTGTGGGTTTGCAAACCTACTTGAATTTTGGGATAAGGCCAAACGATCGCACGGTAGTTTTAGAAATTACAGTGCACGACAGGATGTACTAATTCGTAGATAATTAATTCTCTTTCCATATGTATACCAGTATGCATATTTTTTAAAGGAAGGTACAAATTTTACAAATAAAATTTGCTACTGTTTAGCAGTATTTTTATCAAAATTCTTTTTATGCTAAGCTTTGATGAATTTTTGCAAGTTAATCTAAGGAGAGTCTTATTACGTTTATGCGATTTAAAATAATATTACTATATCTAGGTATGGAAGTCATTCGTTACCGACTATATAAATTTCATGCACACCAGTACATTTTCATCTTTAAATTTTAAGATTAAAACACTCCACGAAGATGAGCAGATCTGCTTTCTAAATTACGGATATAAAATTAGATAATTATCAACTAATCAGGTCATATTAATGAGTGGATATTTTTGTTTTGGGATGAAATGATAGCTTCGGCTTATGACTTGTGTTTTAACTTTGTAGTTCATTGCTACCAATTGAACTAATTAAAAGTTAATATTTCCCAAGACATTTCTCGCGAACCTTAGGTTATTTCTTGTTACGTATGCATAATTCAAGATCCCTGGTTTATTAGTAAGGCTAAACGAGGGTTTCCAAACAGGATAGCTCCTACATATCATTAACTTAATATTATCTGCGATCGTCCTATAACACGTCTAGAAGGTTTGAATTGTTGTTTCTTAGTTAACCCCATTATTTTGAATATAGGTAAGAATTCTAAGATATATTATAAAATAATAAGAAAAGCGTAAATTCCTGTCTCCACCAGAAACCCCAGCTGCTCCAGAACTCCAGTCGTCCTCGAATTTTTAATGACCCATTTGATCTGCTGGATGAATTTCTCTTCCTTTGATATTTGGAAAGTAATCCAATCGTACTTTCTATGAAGATATTCTACTTTATTCTTTAAATCCTCTCGTCTTTCAATCCAAACTGACTTACTGCTGCACTGAACAATTTCTTCTTCTATGAGAACTTCGCTGTGTGCATATCTTTTTGTATTCTCGAATTTCCGAGGAACTCGTCGGTGGGGAAAACTCTCGAGGCTCACGAGCTCCCTAAATTCGGTTAAATTGACGAGCTTCGTGGGCGATTCGGGTGGAGATGCCCACGTTCCGTCGAGTTCTTCGTAAAGATCCAATCCTCCACACGCCTCGAGGATGTGACGCTCCAAAACTTCAAAGAAATAAGTTTTCCAGAATTGCATGGTTTTCTCCTTGCTTCCATCACCAAGTGCCCAGCCACCAACAACGGATGTTGTTGGAATTGAGAGGAGGGAGAAACATTCTCGTGTTTTTGGGCGGCTGTGGAACTCTTCGTATTTGGAGGATTTTGGCAACGATGAGGTTTTCTCGTTGCCACCTCTTTGCCAAAACTTCTGTGATTTCCACCACTTGACAACTTCCACTGGGGAGGAGTTTTTGGGCAGGGAGTCCAAATCTAAGAGACATGTGATGTCCTCGAAGGTCTCGAGGGTAATGAAAGGGAGGGGCGAGTTGAGAGCTTGAATTGTGGAGCTTAAGTAGGAGTTGGTGAAGATTACTGAGAGAAGAATCCAACCTCCAATCACGAGACGAAAGGGAATTGAGCGTTCGATAAGTTTTGCAAGTGGATATCCTCGTTCCACGAGAAACGAGATGAAGAATAAAAAGAGAGAGGCGATTCCGATGGGATTCTTGAGGATGAAGTTTGTGTAGAGGAAGGAGAGTGCGGAGAGGACGACGGGGGAAATGAGGATGCCCAGCCACGCGTCCAGTTGGAAGGGATTCGTGTAGAAACGGAAACTGAGCTGCTCAGCGTTGTAGCAAGTGAGGAAATTGAATCCCGCGATGTCAACGACCTGCAGATGAAAATACCAATTCATTGATCTGAAACGGTTTGGTTTCTCCATGAATTTGTGGAGTGTTGGATCGAAGGTAAGGTGGGAGATAGACCCAATTAAGTTGTCGGCATTTGTACGCATGGAAAGGGCAAAGTGAACTTGCGTTTGCATTGTAGGCGAGTAGAGCTGAAATGTAGATGTCGAAGGATTGAGCTGAATTGAGTTTGAATGGGTTGGAAAGAGCCATTCGCTGCGTGTTGAAGTTGATGAAGGTTTCTCGCTCATCAGATAATGATGCTGTGTTGAGGAACCACCGGTATGACGGGATTCGGTAGTCGACAAAGGAGGAAAGGGATAATTTCTCCTGAGTATGACACTGTGTAAGTTGAACGAAGGGCACGACAGAGTCTTCGGGTACACAGATGCTGTTTGAGGATGAAAGGTTGCCTTGTAGGTGAAGGAATACGAAAGCGACATTAAACGGAACTGTAAATGGCTCATTAGTGTTGCTAGGTTGAAACGCAGTGAGTGGTGGATCGACGACAAGGACGTATCTGTTCGTTGGGGATACTCTGAATTCAGAGAACTCCATAAAGTCAATCCAGTCTGTGACGAGTTGGTTAGTGTTTCTGCTCAGAATGAATTCTGCTGAGCCGCACTTGTAGAATTTGTGGGAGACGTAGAAAACGATGAGACGTCATTCGTGACCTTTGTGGAGATGCAGAGGTAATCTGCATATAACTGTGTGGGACTCGGTTTTCCCGAGTCCTAGCTCGAGTAAGT
>JAQGAD010002764.1:0-12327 GCA_034696625.1 Isotomurus palustris
TAATTGACATGATAAGGACTTACCTGGAAAGTCTTGCAGTTGGCACAGAGGAGGACGTGGTTGGACTGCGGAGCCATTCGATTCAGCTGATCCTCTTGGGTCTCTCGCTGCCTGCAACTCTTGACGTGGAGAAAACCAGTCCATGAGTCCAGTCAACTCTCCTCCCGTCCGAAACCGGTTTCTCTCTTTGCCCCTACTCGGGACAAAAGCGCGCGAATTCTGAATTCAACTTACTGTATAAGTTTGTACCTGCAAAACACACGTGCTCCGCTTCTGTGAAAGTAAATATTTGCAGCAGTTTAAGAAGTATTTGAAATCGAATTCCGATGTCGCGAGCTAAAGTGAAGATACTCTCTCGGAACCCGGATAGGTATTTCCGGGAGACAAAGCTGGATATCCACAAAACACCGAGGAATTATGATCCTGCTCTTCATCCGTTTGAGACCCAGAGAGAATACACGAGGGCCCTTAATGCTGTTAAACTTGAAAGGGTCTTTGCAAAACCCTTCTTGGCAGCACTGGACGGGCATTCTGACATGGTTTCTGTTTTGAGTAAGCACCCGAAACAGTTGTCTACTCTGTTCTCGGGAGCAGCAGATGGTGTGGTGAGTTTTAGGTTTTAAATTTTTTAATATATAATAGTTTATCAGCTGTTGAAAGCGAGTTCTGTACTGATGTGGTATTTACTTGGATCATAGGTGAAACAATGGAGTATACCTTTACGAAAGTGTGTGAAGACTATACAGGCCCATGAAGGTTTCGTCCGAGGAATGACTGTTACTCCAGACTCAGAAATGCTTATTACTGTTGGGGACGACAAAAATATTCGTTTCTGGCCCACTGCCGTGCCTGATTCCCCAGATGACGCAGATTCCACAGTAGCCAAGCACAGCATCATTTCCAAAGTGAGTGAAAATGAAAGCAAAGAAAGTCACAAATTGAAAGGTATGATTTAATTTCTCGTAATTTTTTGCAGTATGTCGTAGCTGGAGTCAGTCATCATGCTAAGAAGCAAATGTTCGCAACCTGTGGAGACGCTTGTTTGTTATGGGAAGGAGAAAGAAACGAGCCCCTGCACAAATATGACTGGGGTGTTGACACGCTTACGTCAGTCAGCTTTAATCAGTCACAGACAAATGTACTTGGTAAGAGTGATGAATTAATGAATTAATGAGTTTTTATGTTTGCATAAAGAACAACTGATGTTAAATGCTGTTGAAATCATTTGTCGTATTTTAGGATCGTGTGCAGGAGACAGAAGTATTATACTGTATGATATCCGCGGGGGCAGTCCGATTCGAAAGATTGTGCTCAGCTTGAGATCGAATGCTATACGATGGAACCCAATGGAACCGTTTGTGTTCGCTGTAGCAAATGAAGATTATAAGTAAGATATTCTGACTTGTCAATGTGTCACTTGTGTCAGTGTCGTTGAAAACCTATTATCGACTTTGGAAAGAGACTTATTCGCGTTTATCATTTCAGCTCTTATTTGTTCGACATGAGGCAGTTAAAGAGTCCTATGAACATATTCATGGACCACGTGAGTGCTGTGATTGATCTGGATTTCAGTCCGACTGGAAAGGAAATTGTTACAGGAAGTTATGATAAGACAATAAGGATATTTGAAACAGATAAGGTAATAGCATAGGTGCAGAAAGCATCTATGAGTAATAGTAACCTCAGCCTAGTACATAGCCCCTTTGGTTGGCAACTAAAACTTGACTCTTATTCTATTTTGGTTTTTGGAATTAATTTAGGGTCACTCACGAGAAGTTTATCACACAAAAAGAATGCAGAGACTTACATCGGTGGTGTGGACGATGGATAATAAATATATTATTTCGGGATCAGATGAAATGAATATACGGCTATGGAAGGCCAGAGCGTGGGAAAAATTGGGAGTTGTAAGTAGAGACAAATTTTTAATGATTTAAATCTGCTTCGTCAATCGTAAATCATATGAATTAATATTATTCCTAGATGAGAACGAGGGAACGGGATGCAATGAATTATAATGAGGCTCTGAAAGAAAAATATGCTCATTTTCCACAAGTCAAGAGAATTGCACGTCATCGACATGTGCCAAGACATGTTTACCAAGCGAAAAAAGAACACAGAACGATCAGAGATTCTCAGAAGCGAAAGTACGTAAAGATAATTATATTGATTGGTAGTTCCGTACACATGAAGCGAAGTGGTGATTCTAATGCACTTCCTGCAACTTTTCCAGGGAAGGAAATCGCCGATCCCATACCAAGCCTGGTACCGTTCCTTTTGTGGCAGAGAGAAAGAAGAATATCATATCCGAGCAGGAATAATCCACTTATTATTTTGTTATTCATGTTTATTATTAGTACAAATAAATTGACATTACTTTGTCTGTTTATTGTTATACTTATGAATTACATGCGCAGAGTTATTTCGTCAATTCAACTAATCTACACATAATTCAAATTTGTATGGAAAAAAGTTGCTCACACATTTCAAGTAAAAAATAAAGCTGTCTCGTCTGCATTCTTACGAACCCGAAGTTCGTACAAGCCTCTCAACTACAAAAGGGCCAAGAACAAACTGAAAATACTTCAGGGGAAACTGTCATTTTTGGTATAATAATGGTAGGTGTGTCAATAATTATGGTAACAATTAAATTAGCTTATGCCAATCTACAATTTGAAAATCTGTGTAGTCTAACGATATTACAACCTTAGTGAAAAACGGTATTGCGTTCTACAAGTGCTACTTCGATAAGTTACATAATATAATACATAAAATCATCCATATGTTTAAATTAACGAATGAAGGAAGATGCGTTAGTAGTACGTAGAAATCAAAACCAAGCTCCTTCAGCAACCTGTGAAAACTTTTTGTCCGTTCCAAGCACATCTTTTTCATTCGAAATGTCATTATTGTTTCCATCTGCAGGAACATCTTCCACTGGCTTATCTAAAGTACCAGATGCTTCATTTACTTCTTCATTAACCGGAATTTCATTAATCCACTGGCACCTATCCTGTCCTTCCTCACATCCTTCTGGAGTCCCTCTTCCCTCAATTATGGACCCAACTGGAGACGAACTCTTAGTCGGGGATGCTGAAGGGCTTTTGGGCAGAACCGAGATTATCCTTGGAGTAGTATCAATTCCTTTGCTCAACAACCCCGTAACTCCTTGGAATATCGAATCTATATCCATTGGGGAATGTCTGTGATGTCCAGGACCAGGAATAGGTTGTGGTGTCGAAGAAGTCTCCGGTTCGAAACCTACAAAGCCACTATTTCTACTTGGAGCACTGCTGCTGCAGGTGGGCGAAGGACTTGTGACTGTTTCATCTCCATGAGCCCTAGAAAAATTGGTGGGAGTGGTCACAGTGCTACTCGTGCACGACGAGAATCCAGGCGAAAAGTCAGAAGCTGCAGTAGTGTGTCTTCTACTCAAAGGCATCTTCCTGTTCTTCACAGTTTGAGCGACAATTTGTCCTCCAAAGTATGTCGTGGTTGTACCACAGCTCCGAATTCTCTGAAGAATATCTGGAGACACGAACTTGGCTTGACTATCAGAATCACTTAGTGATGACAGGAGTGACAGATCCTCTTCAGTCAAAGTTGAATGGGGTGCATCTTCCCTCTGAGGTCTCACAGGACTGTTAATCTTTGGTGAGAACTTTATTGGCTCTGAATACTTTCTCTCAACAACACGATGCTGATTCTTCATTTCTATTTGCTGCTTTACAACTGAAGTAATTTTCGAACTTCTTTCTTCAGCTTGGGACGAAGGAACTGGGGAGATTGGTGGAGATTCCGTAAGCAGAAGAGGTCTACCGAATCTCCTATTCGGAGCTTGAAGACTGGTGCACGCAGATTGGAAGTTATCCTTCATACTCTCAGACCTGTAGATCTTAGACGTGGGATTTGACTTCACAGAACTAAGCGACTTCTTAATAATGCTTATAGCATTACTGCTCATCAAAGAGTCTTTAGCACTTCCTCCAGCTATGGAAGAAGTTGATGACGATGATGACGAAGAAGATGCATTGGTATTTCGCATTTTAAGAATTTGTTCAAAAACTGTCCGGACATTTTTCACGGTGTCAGGTGCAGGCATTTCCTCTGCTATGATACAAGTACGTGATGTCCTCAATCCGCTTTGGACAACTGAAGAATCTGTTCCCAAGGTCGAGATTCCTGTCCCCACACTTCGTGACCTTCGGAGAGTCGTGCAACCAGCTCTGGATGGTTGAATCTGCTCATCCTGCTTACTTTGTCCTTTCCTGCAAAAGTAAATCCATCTTCCTTTAGAGTTAGAATAATTAAGCTCTCGTATCTTAAGTCGTAACGACACAAATAGAAACAACCATCCTTGTCGTAAAACAGATTTTTAAGTGCAGAAAAAGCTGCTGAGCTGAGTAAACGGGTTGTTTGCACGCAACACAAGATGCGCATCGCATATGACATGAATTGGAGCTCATAGGCTTCATCCTCTGAGCACATAATTACTATTATGATTACCTGAACGGTATGGTTTACTTTTAAACTTTTAAAGACTTCTGATTTAATGAGGATTACATGTCACAACAGGTCAATGTCATTCTACTGCTAAATTATTCGCTGATCTCTACTGACTCTCCCTCAAAGTGTATCATTACTATCGCTATCATTAGCCTCAGTGTTATATAAAGTTTCGTGCAGTCTCGTGCAAATCTCGTTGCATGTGGGGAACTTTGAGCAGTTACTTTTTAAATAGATCTTTATCATCATATCTTATTTCATGGTCAGTCTCATTATTACTCCTGGCTTGATACGTGTGTGTGTGCTGCTTACTATTACTATTTATGTAGGATATTCTTCGTTTTATGCTTGCAAAATATTTCTCACAAATTCACCGACTTATTATAATATTAAGTGGATTGACACCAATTATATGGTCATGATTTGTATGTGTAAATATTCATCGTACACTGTACATCGAAAGAAACAGGAATAACAGGATGTCCTAACTAAACTCTACAGAATTGTTGCATGCTAAACTTAAACTATAGGAAGATTGTTTTGATGCTTTTAAATTGATAAAAGATATCTGGTTTCCAGAAACTTACCGATTTCTGAGATAATGAATAGAATCCGATTCCTCAATGACGACTTTGTCATTCACAAGAAGTTCTGCAAAGTCAACTCCTCCTCCTCCAAAGTTGCTTAGATTGAACTGACTATAAGCAGATCGAAGGATTTTGCTCACGACTTGTTTCTGATCGGTTTTCTGTTCTGTTTGCTGAATTTGACCACCACCAAATTGCTTAAGTCTCTTTGTAACTCCCCCAGTAGGACTGGAGGCTGTTGGAGACGTAGGATTCTTGGAGTAAAGTCTTCCAGTTCCTCCGGAAGAAGTGGATTCATCTCCCAAACTTGACTTCCGGCTGGAAGTGTCACTTCCTGAGCCCTCGAAAAGAGCTCGAACTCGCTTAACATCGGAAGTAGAAGTGCCGGGGTCCTCTCCTCTTCGTGGAGGGGTTGTGGAACCATCAGAACTCGAACATGATTCCCTGTTCACCCCACCACAACTGCTGCTATTGAGTTTTTGAAAGCGTGACTGCAATTCCACGTTTAGGTTAGATCTGTACTTCGATCCGAATCTGTCTGCTGGAGGGCTGTTGCTATTACTACTTTTCGGGGTGGATGGGTCGCTGCGGTTGTTAACAGTGCAAACGCTGCTCACACTTCCACTGCTGGAGGTTGTGCTTGCGCTAAGAATTGGACATAAAATTTTAGGACTGTTCGCTACATAGTCGTATGCATTCATTAAACCAGCAGGCAAATTCTATTTAGTCAGTCAACCTGGATTCATAAGTAGTGGAAGCCACGGAAGAAGAGTCATTAAAGGGGTCTGCAAAGTTGTAAGCATTTGTCTCAGTCTCGTCAGTTCGTGTGGAGACATACGACTCAAGAGTGTCCTTCTCTGCTCCATCGACAATTCGACATAAATTGCCAAACATTGCTGGAGGAGGACTCATGTCATTCTCACAATTGCTATCGCCGGTTCTCACATCGATGGGAAAAGGACGAGGAAATGCGTCAAGTGTCGGAGGAGCAGGTTTAGGAACCAACACTGGTTCAATTATTTCTGTCTCTATTTCTTTAGTGTCACTTGTGTCAGTGTCATTATTGCTGGAGTCGTCACTGGAGTCGAATACCCAGCTAGCTTCGACTATCTGTCGTCTACTAACTCGGCTTCTCTGTTTGCCTCCTTGGGGTCTGTCACATTGTCGATTAATGTATTAATTAGTCTTTTGCTGACAAGCTGTGTTAGTAATTAAGCAAATTGGGGACAAACCAGACAGCACTTACATTTCACCTAACAAAGTCCCTTTTGACTGAAAGCTTTCTGTTCCTGGAGGCATCTTGGAAATGGATTCTGGTGAAAATTCGTCCCACTCTACAAAACAAGTGTCCATATCCCTGCAGAATCCAAACTTATTCTTTACGGCTGAACCTCACCAACCACCTTTCACCTTAGACGAAACCCCCAAAATTCAAGTCTACTGAACTTACTTAATGTCCCAAATTCCGTCCAGACTTCGGAAGACTTGCTCCTTGTCTGCCTTAGCTTGAAACCTTATTTGATACTCTTCGACCAAACTGTCCACGCTGATTGTGTCGTCTGCCTCTTTCACTCCAAACCGGATTGCAACTGAATCCAAAGAGTCCTGTGAGTTATCAACACACGCAAATTTCAACTTAACCTGTGGCCTGTACTATAATTGTAAGTATACAAACTTATGGAAAAAACTCATAAGCTTATTTCCAAACGCCCGTAACAGTAACACGCAAATTAACTCGAAGTAAGCTACGCTATCAATGTAACCGTTCTTTGGAAATACACAAGACTGATCCTCACCTCCACCAACCTTGTAATTGTAATTACTAAAAATCTCTCGCAACTCATTAGCTCCATTGGCAGATAGTCAATGCTTCAATTAACCCCAAAATTAAGTCTTAAGACAAACAAAAATTTTTACCAAATGAGAGCAGAAATCGGGATCCTCTTCAAAAATTACTTCGAGGGAGTAGCCACGACGTAAGCGACCACGACCCATCCCATGACCTTTAGCCCTCTAGTAAGGTCTCTCCTCTCCCATCGACAACCAGTTCCTTCTGCGAGCTCAACTTGAGATTTACACCAGTTTCTTAAAAGACTTCCACAGACCTACATTTACAAAATCAAACACATTTATGAGCAAATATCCTCCTCTTCTAATTTAATTACCGATTTCTCCTACACTCCCCTAAAATCTTACAAAATCTAATTTATGGACAGGAAGAAGAACAAACCATAATAAAGTTAATTGGTTCACTTTAATTTTAAATAAAAATTACACAAGCACAAGCATCTCTCATCAATTACTAAGAATGATATAACTTCCTCTCCACTCTCGGAGTGTACTCCTGGGTTCCTTCAGGCTTAGCTCGTGCGTTATAATATTATTTATTCGCGTCCTAAGCAAATAAAAGAAAAGCAGATCTCATTACAAACGCAGTCCGATGCATCCCAATGATTTTGCAATAATATTATTTAGAGAGAGAGGCAGGCAAACCATTAAAAGTTTATAATAGGACTCGTGATTACAAGATTAAGGAAAGAACTAAACTGCTAATACTCGCTATAAATGTTTATGAAAGGTGTGTTGCATTGCAGTCTCAACGCTAATCTCATCTCTCTCTCTCTCTCTTCTCACGAGAAGATAGATTACTATATATTACTGCTCTTTTAAACATGTTAGACTCGATTGAAAGTTGAATTATATATGTGTGTTATTATTATGGTAGCAGGTAAACGAACCAAATGGAAGCATCTAAAATATCTTAGGTGCTCATGCAGTTGTTACAACTTTTCCTTAAGAATTATTATTAGAATATAACTAACCCAATTCTTAGTTTTAGGGTAACATTATCTTTTCAATTTAACAATGCTTTGTTAATTCTACGCTGCACTTTCTACACATTTCGTAACGTAATTACCTACCAGAAGTGTTTGACAAACACTCTCTGCCTGCACGTTAATATATATAGATTAAAGATGATTGTTGTCTTTGCACGAGCCAATTATTCTAAATGCATAATTCGTGGATATTATTGATTCTGTGACAGAATTATTGTGTCTTTAGAATTACAATGGTTCTTCAGTGCTCAATTATTGTCAAAAGAAATGGATTATTGAATTACTACTTCGTTCTACACACACCCACCTTTAAAGTTACACTTATTTACATATGTAAGCAAGACCACCTTTTGCACGCTTTAATACGATACTGCTTTCGTATCGTAATGTCGTAAATAGTAAATATCTCAACAGGTGCGACAGATTGGTGTTATTTTTATGCTCATCTTCCCTTTCATCTGAAAAGAAGCACACACACGACACTCTCCGAAGAGTGATGTGCAAAGCTGCCTCCTCCAAACAAAAGAACAATTACTCCGTGGCAATTGTTATCACAGGAGACATAACAAACCTATCCTCTCTTTCTATTGTTGTTGTCATTTATTGTTGTGAAAGTTATCCCAAATTTCCTCTCATCCATTTAAAAATGTTGTGAGGATTTAGCAGATGAGAGAATTCTTTCCCGATTATCTATTATCTCTGAGCTTCCTCAACCCTCCTTCGTCGTATATTCTTATCTCCAACTCATTTCGCTCAAGATATGAATTTGCATGAAAACCTAAAAGAGACACTCTCGCTTGCTAATCTTTATGATAATTGCACTGCTAATCCCGAGATTACTTGTGTATTCCCATGTGTGCTTACACTCCTATACTTTAATTTCTGACGTACAATATAATTATTACTGTCGAACGACAATTTATTAAAGCAGAATGCAATGTGCAATGCATGCACATCAAATAATCATCTCACGTTCTTTCTACACTCTTGTAAACTGCTTGCGCGGCGGTCTTATATTTCGATCTACAGGTATCATTCGCCGTACAATACCAGTTCACAATTGTGTATTCAGCAGTATTTGTATTTAAGATTCGAAAGTAAGGTTTAAATATGTGCCACAAGGCTTAAGCTGTTTATGTTTAGTGACACATGTGTCCTTCGTCACGGTCTCTTAGGGTAAGATAATCTCGAATGTCCCTAGAGATTTATCCATTCAAGACAACTGTAGATGTACCGTGTAAAGCTAATTGTCATGTGCAATGTGTGCTAAAGCCTCCAATTAAAATAATGACTCTCGCCCACACCATCACTGCTACTCACTCTAAACACCTTTAAACCATTAATGAAGAGAAAAGTGCAAGTGGCTCAAGATCAGTTTCTCTAGTCCCGCATACTATGAGATACACACGTACGTACGTACATACGCTTCCTTTCCACTCGAATAGTTGTTGCAGCCATCAAACCTCAATTAATTCATTTACATAATTAGACTTTTTCATTCTTTCAAATGTATTTATACACTTTCATCCGTTCCACCATCTTATGTCTCATGTCCTTTTACATCTCCCTTGATTCATGACCTTAATCAACCCAAAGAAAAAGAAAATAAGCTCTAGATAAATTCTCACTCAAGTCTTCTCTCAAATTGCACGGTGTTCACACTAGAAATCAATTAAAATTAGCTGAGAATGATGAGTAATTAGTTAAGGATGTAGTTATTCCGACCCAAATAGCAGGGGAACTACAAAGGAGATTATATGATGAAGTTAAATCGCATTGTTTCAAAGTGTAAAGATTACCAGCAGATGAATTTCACATTTAACGATTCAACATTCGAGTGTGTGTGTGTGTGTGCATCTCAGGAGAAACGACGAGAGTCTTAAAACTCAAAAGTCTTAAAAGAAGATTGAAGAGATCCGATCCAGACCGTGACGAATACACATACAACACTCCTCAAATAAATGGCCAAATCAATCATTCATTCGTATACTTTCCATTTGGCGATTTACCCTCGTTTTACACACCTTCATCAACTAGAGAGGAGAGTCTCACTTAAACTCTCCATAATTTTACTAACTTCTGAAAGATTGTATTTTTCTACTTAATACGTGTGTCTACATGCAATTTCTTCACTTTGATATCAGTTAATCAGAGAACAAACGCCAACTCCCTGTAACACACACAATTCACTTGTAACTTGTAAATAGTAAGTGTATGCGCGTGGATACAATTATACATAAACATAGTCTAATTGAAATCGCTCATCTTTTGTGATGCTGAGTAAATACCACAACTAAAAAAGCGATTTTCACCCTCTTCTAGTTTGTTAACGTTATGAATGCCCAAGAGATGATGAAGAACATGCTTTTTGCTCTAACAACGAATTTATGGTGCATGAAGGAGTTTTTAACAAAAGATCTTTACTACTTACCCATAACCAGTGCTTGTGCAGCAGTGCTAAAATGTGTATACGAATATTTTTCGGAGTAAAAAATAAATTGGGTCTGTAGAGTGAGTGAATAATAATTCCCCTTTATACTTCCCTTACAAAAGCTCTTTACAAAACTTCAAGACTTTAAGACATGCTTCTTCATTTGCTACAGATACTCAAAGTTAATTACGTTTTAAATAGAAACTGAAATTGCATTAAGCCTGTGAATGTGAATAACTCTGTGTGAAAAATGCACTTGCACTGCATTCTTTATCTGAAGTACAAACCATTATTAATTTTATTATTCTTAGGTTTCTGCCTCTAGAGCTTGTCTCTCGTTTCTCAGCACTCTCAATGCACTTGGACTTGAATAGGCAGAAAGAAAGTTGGTCAAGACTTAACTTAGAATTTGATGAGTCTTTTTTGAGTTGCATTTTATTATTATGTACACGCCGTTTTACACAAGAACATTTAGTACCACCGAGATGATGAATTTAATATGAAAATTTCACTCATCGCTTTTCATTATTGTAGCAGACAGGAGAAGCAGCCGGAACAAAAATGTAGCAGCCTGTGTAAGTGTAGAGTGTACATTAAAATTGTGTACATTAAAATTGTGTACAGTACAGTTCACAGTTTTTGGCATTTGCACTGTGTAGACTGTGTAGGTACTTATTGCATAGTTTTCTAACACTACTAAATCATTCATCATAATGATAATCATGGTGTTTAAATGTAATGATTTTTGAGATTCTATTAAACTGCTCTCTGGCTAGGAGATGAAGTGCCTATAATATTCTATAGTGTAGAAGAGACGAGTACACTTCAGAAATGAAAAGTTACTTTTTATGGTGGTTAAAGAGAGAATAAAAAAGCTTGAAATAGAAACTGATAATTCGTATGGTTTTCAACCACAATCAAATAAATGTGGGTCTTTAATAGCCACCAACACAACCTCACTACCACCTTTAAAAGTTCTATACACAACTCAAGTGATTTCCACAACTGAGCTAACCAACTTTTTGTGACAATGAAGCAAAATATATACACACCTAATCTCTGCACGCCTTCGCAGAGTATTCAGAAAAAAATCATATTTAAATCATTTCGAAACTTCTATATCGTAACTTTAGATTTTTTCGAAATGCTTTTTACCACATTAAAGGTTTAATGACAGAGGAAATGGGCTGTTCAAGGTCCAACGAACTTGTCAATCTCTTCCATACACATTTATTGCATAATCATAATTAAAATATGTACGTCCGCTTTTTACTTTTTCATTCATGCACGGTATAGTTATTATTGAACAATAGGCACGCAATGCCAAACATTCTTCTATTTCATCTGTCAAGACGAGAAAGGGTTTCGGTATGAAGAATTCTATTAGCGTGTGTTTGTTTGCTTATAGTCTCGAGTTGAATAATGTTTGTTTTGCTGAGTCAAATGTCAAGTTAAAAAAGTACAGCTAAGCAATTGCCAAAGCTCCGTTTACTTTTAATTACCCAGAAGAAGAAGAAGATATAAAACATTTGCGTGGACACGGTTTGGGCGATGAAGAAGACTCAAAGTGATTATCGACCAAGGGTCCTGTTAATATTACTGTCAGTGTGTAGGTGCTAATGATACGGACAAATCAGATACATTTTTAATGTGGGATGAAATCATTCATCAAATTGAATGTTGAACTAGACCTGCAAAAAGCGGTACCTTTCGTGTTTCATACACTCAGCGTATTTATATTATTCGTGTACACCTTTCATGATGAGAATGCACCCCTTCTTTCCGGCCCACACGTTCACGTCCAGGTGAATCAAAAATTACCCAACATAATAAAAACGAGAGAGACGATTTGTAAACGGAAAGGCTTTTGGCTTTTGGTGGGAGATAAGCAAGGAAATCTGGAAATGGAACTTGTAGTAACATTGTACATCGAAGCGATGGTTTAATGATTAGGAAGTATCTGCTG